>CM070435.1:1976165-1995800 GCA_036324595.1 Champsocephalus gunnari | reverse complement strand
GAAGTACTCAGATCTTGTGCTTGAGTACAAGTAGAAGTACCAGAGTGTAGAAATACTCTGTTTCAGTAAAGGTCCTGTACTTTGTAGACTGCAGGGTAGCTGGTGGAGGTGCAGCTAGTCTGAAGTACTTTGTAGACTGCAGGGTAGCTGGTGGAGGAGCAGCTAGTCTGAAGTACTTTGTAGACTGCAGGGTAGCTGGTGGAGGTGCAGCTAGTCTGAAGTACTTTGTAGACTGCAGGGTAGCTGGTGGAGGTGCAGCTAGTCTGAAGTACTTTGTAGACTGCAGGGTAGCTGGTGGAGGTGCAGCTAGTCTGAAGTACTTTGTAGACTGCAGGGTAGCTGGTGGAGGTGCAGCTAGTCTGAAGTACTTTGTAGACTGCAGGGTAGCTGGTGAAGGTGCAGCTAGTCTGAAGTACTTTGTAGACTGCAGGGTAGCTGGTGGAGGTGCAGCTAGTCTGAAGTACTTTGTAGACTGCAGGGTAGCTGGTGGAGGAGCAGCTAGTCTGAAGTACTTTGTAGACTGCAGGGTAGCTGGTGGAGGTGCAGCTAGTCTGAAGTACTTTGTAGACTGCAGGGTAGCTGGTGGATTCACTCCAGGTGGAACTAAAGTCTGATTCAACACTTGGTTAGATTTCACATCCTTCATCCAGATCTGAGAAGTAGCCAAAGGGATTAAATACATGCAGTGGAGGAAAAGTACACCATGTACCTCAACATGTTACTTAAGTACATCACTTTACGTAAGAGGTCAGTTTATATCGTAAAGTTCTGGAAATCTCATAAATAAACGGATCTGGACAGGTCCCGTTTTAGCTGCTGTTACATGAACACAAAAACCATTAATCATCACCACATTTCATTTAACACCCTCTCAGACTGTACATGCTGTGTCAGAGTACTAGTACACATGAAGAACTGCAGTAGATATACACAGAACCAGAGTACTGGTACACATGAAGAACTGCAGTACATATACACAGAACCAGAGTACTGGTACACATGAAGAACTGCAGTAGATATACAGAGAATAGACACTGAACATGTACTGGTGTGCCAGGTGTGATCCATGTGGGGGGAGGGGCACAAAAGAGCGGGAAATGTATCAAATTGTTGTGTGTGTGTGTGTGTGTGTGTGTGTGTGTGTCTATGTGTGTGTGTGGCCTAGCATTACTATACTTGTAGGGACCTAAATCTGTCTACACCGTCACATGTGGGGACTCACCTCCCTTATGGGGACAAATTGGAGGTCCCCATAAGGGGGATCATTAATTTTAGGGTGAAGACTTGGTTAGGGATTAGGATAAGTCTCCTCTCAGGAAATGCATGTAAGTCAATGTAATGTCCCCTGAAGTGTGTGTGTGTGTGTGTGTGTGTGTGTGTGTGTGTGTGTGTGTGGTGTGTGTGTGTGTGTGTGTGTGTGTGTGTGTGTGTGTGTGTGTGTGTGTGTGTGTGTGTGTGTGTGTGTGTGTGTGTGTGTGTGTGTGTGTGTGTGTGTGTGTGTGTGTGTGTGTGTGTGTGTGTGTGTGTGTGAGAATCATGAAGCTTTGAGGCAAAACTAAGAAGTTATGATGAAAGTGTGAATCGGTCCGATGTGACCCGAACACAACAGGATTAAAAGGTTAAAGGCTAATAACGCTAACAAATATGGATCCGAATATTTGGTGAGGTAAAAACATGATTCTGGAATACCTATCATATATATATATATATGTTTTAAGCATGTTGTAACTCTACACATGATAAAATATCAACGTTACAATACATCGATAACAAACCTTCATGTCGTCGCTCGACACCTGACGAACGACGATGACGACGCAGAAGAACATGGCAATAAAAGCGTATTGTCGTTCTCCTAGAGACCGGGTGTCTGTGTCGATTAAATCTAACGGACACATCACGCCATCGCGACGAACCTCCTACAGAAAGCGATAATGGAGCGAAGTGGCCACAGTGTGGGCTTTCCATTAGCAACCTCGCGTTGAATAAAGAAACGAGGTGCTTTTTAAACGGCCGCATTCACAGCATTCTCCCATAAGTGCAATCGGGTGCAGCGTGAAACATAAAGGCTCATAGAAGACGGTTTCCTGCACAGACATTCTGCAAACGGATTTACGTTTAAAAACCACGGCTCACCTCGATGTCTCCCGTCACTGACTTCTGGCTGGTGACGTTTTAAGATAGATACTACGAAGGCAGGGGCGTCAAACTCAATTTCATCGTGGGCCACATTAGCATTATGGTTGCACTCAAAGGGCCGGTTGTAACTACTACATATATAAATATATATATATAAAATAATATATTACATTATTGCCTCTGAATTGGATTATTATCGGTAGGGTAATAACTAACCTTGGGGGCGGTGGTGGCGAAGTCGATAGGGAGTTGGCTTGGCAACTGGAAGGTCACCAGTTCAAGTCCCGGCAAGACCAAGTGCTACCGAGGTGTCCCTGAGCAAGGCACCGTTCCCCTCACTGCTCCCCGGGCGCCGTTCAAAATGGCGGCCCGCTGCTCCGAACACGAGGACGGGTCGAATGCAGAGAAACCATTTCCCCACGGGGATTAATAAAGTATATCAAATCAATAATCAAATCAAAATAAAAAAAAACTAACTACGTTTGAAAGCAGAAGTCCAGGGCAAATAATTGCAAGTCTCTTCAGTGCGCAAACGAGATGCATTGTGGGACATGTAGTTTGTGGGCAACCTGCTTCTGTAAAGTGCATGTAACGTATAATAAACGTATTATATTCTTTGCACGCTCTTGCGGGGCCGCATCAAAATGAAGTCGCGGGCCGGATTTGGCCCCCGGGCCTTGAGTTTGACCCCCCTGTACTAAGGGAATGCAAACTGGTTTGGTGCATCACGGGGTTGTTCCGGATTAGTCTGAGCGGCCGTCACACGATTACAGGAAAGAGGGCGGAATGAAGTCTTTTTAAATGTTAACGTCTGCAGACCATTTACGTGCACTAAACCCTATAGTGCACGCTACAGGAGAGGGAAACCCCCAGGCATCACATGGCCCTCTCAGACTAAACCGTACAGATGTTGGTATATCTGACTGTTGAAAGTCCTTCTAAGAGAAATGTCACTTCAGATAATAAAATAAACAGAGATCTTATATTATAGAAATAGATATTCACAACGCAGCCGGAGAGCAGCAGCTCAAGGCACATGTGAGACAGAGCGTATGGCGGTTAGGAGGTGAGGTGAGGCCGGGTATTATTCGCATATCTCATCGCATGTTCCCGGCTCAACCAGGTGCCCTCTGTGAGTATTGGGCGATGATGAGAATGACCTGATTTCTTATCTACTATTCGAAGTGTTTGTTTGTATCATGATCCCCGGGCTCTGAGAGCGGCTGCAGTGCTGCAGCTGTGACGTGAGTCTGTTGACATGCAGCCTCTGGTTAACCTCACCGTCACAGACTGATGTGACCGTGTGCTAGGGCTGCACGATTTTGGGAAAAAATCTAATTGCGATTTTTCTGACAAAAATTGCGATTTCGATTCGAATTGCGATATTTATTTTTAAGCGACCCAATGGAAGTTTATTGTAAAATGCGGCCATAACTCCGGCTAGGAAGGTCGTATCAACGTGCTCCTGTCTCTAGCACCCCGCAGCCCGAGCTACGAGTGAAATAACTAAACTCTGCACCGTATAGCTAGGGAAGGCTAAGCGCTAACACACTGGGTTCTGATTCTTAATCAAATGTTCTCTCTTAGATCCCATGGCTTCCCCCTGACGGACGGTTCCTCCTCCGACTGGGAATCCCTGCTTCCTCCATGGTTTTCCAAACAAACTGGATATAAGACCCCCGTCAGCAGCATGGCCTCGTCTCCAGACGCCCCCTGCCTCTCGGAGCTTTCCGGATTCCCCACCAGGAACTTTAGCCTCATCTCCGGTACCCGTCCGTGTAACCGGAGTACGGGCAGAGCTTCTACTTCTTCTTCTTCTTCTTCTTCTTCGCCCTACAGCCCGCAGGCGACCGCTGCCTTCGCCATCGCCATCACCTCCATGATGCTCCTCACCATCGTGGGGAACATCCTCGTCATCATCGCCGTGCTGACGTCTCGTTCGCTCAAAGGTCCTCAGAACCTCTTCCTGGTGTCGCTGGCGGCGGCAGATATTCTGGTCGCGACGCTCATCATCCCGTTCTCGTTAGCCAACGAGCTGCAGGGCTACTGGGCGTTCAGCTCCGTGTGGTGCGTGGAGGCATTTCTATTTCATCGATAAAACAGCAAACTAAGAGGCTTTGCCTTTCCTGTAGTGTGTTTTAGTGCATGTAAACGGTCTGCAAAGGCTACAATTACAAAATGCTCTGTGATATCTCATATGATGATTTGAATTAAACTATAGCCAAAATATAAGAATCAAACCAAAATGCTAAAAAATGCTTTGCCTTTCCTGTAGTGTGTTTTAGTGCATGTAAATGGTCTGCAAAGGCTAAAATTACACAATGGGTAGTTTCTCTATGTGATCAATTATTTAAATTCAACTATAGCCAATTTATAACGGAGGTACAATAGAAATCCAACCAAAATACTAAACAATTCTTTGACTTTCCTGTAGTGTGTTCTATAGGTTTTGGTGCATGTAAATGGTCTTCAAAGGCTAAAAATAAGCACGATTGTTTCTTACAATATAGCCAATATATAAAGGAGGTGAAAGGCTTTGAAAATGCAAGAATTATTGAGATATATTCTCAAAAGAATTAACTCTGAGACATTGATATAGGTATTGGTGCATGTAAATGGTCTGCAAAGCCTAAAATTAAGCAAAATTATTTTTCACAATGTGATATCTTATTTAAATTATACTATAGCCAACATATAAAAGAGGTACTATTGGAACAACCCAAAAAATGCTTTAAAAATGCAAAGATCTTTTGATATATTTTCTAAAATATCGGGAAAACGGTTGTTTCTTTGTATTTCTTTAACAAGGTGCAGGCAGTCATGCAGACAGCCCCGTCTACTTTATGACAGTGAGTAAAATGCTTTTCTGTTGCAGGTGTGAAATCTACCTGGCGCTGGACGTCCTCTTCTGCACGTCCTCCATTGTTCACCTGTGCGCGATAGCACTGGACCGCTACCTGTCGATATCCCGCCCCGTGACGTACGGCGCCAAAAGAACCCCGACGCGAATCAAAGCCGCCATCATCATAGTCTGGCTGATCTCCGCGGTCATCTCTTTCCCGCCTCTTCTCTCTCTGGACAAGAGCAAAGGAGGTGAAGAAGTGTGCGAGCTGAACAACGAGCGATGGTATATTCTCTACTCCACCATCGGGTCATTCTTCGCCCCCTGTGTGATTATGATCCTGGTTTACGTGCGGATTTATCAGATCGCAAAGCAGCATACTCGGAATTCGGCAGGACAGAAGCAAAAGGCGACAACGGGAGAAAACGCCAATGAGAGTCCGGCGAAGATATCCGAGCAGAACGGGGATCAAGGAGGCAGCCAACGGGAAAAAGTCCAAGCTAAAATCTCTGGCTCTGATTCAAACCAGTCGTCTTTTCGAAACCCTCCAGAGAATATGCCGATCCAAGACACAGCAATCCCCCAAATCCCTTCAGCTGTTCCCCAGAAAGAGTCCCAGAAACATCGAGAGGAAGAAGAAGCAGCGTTCGAGAACTCGTCCAACTCTGGTTCTGAAATGGCCGATGAAGGCAAAGACGAAACGGACAAATCGGAAACGTTAGGGTCGTCCCGAAAGAAAGGGTTCAAAGTCAAGATGCTAAACCTGTCCTGTAGGCACAAAGAAACAATGGCCGCCGCCTCTTCTTCTTCTTCTGGCACCAAAGTTGTACCCGACGAAAAAATCCAAGGGACGCCGACTTCTCGCCGCAAAGCCATGGCGAACCGGGAGAAACGCTTCACTTTCGTGTTGGCGGTGGTGATGGGAGGCTTCGTCATCTGCTGGTTCCCCTTCTTCTTCTCTTACTCTTTGAAGGCGGTGTGCCCGGAGACCTGCAGCATCCCGTACCCTTTGTTTAATTTCTTCTTCTGGATCGGATACTGCAACTCCTGCCTCAACCCGGTCATTTACACCGTCTTCAACCACGACTTCAGGAAGGCCTTCAAGAGGATACTGTGCAGGGACACCAAGGGCACGTTCTTCTAGACTGGAAATTAGGGTTTAGTGACTATAAACAGTGTCGATATAAACACTTGCCATTTACATGCACTGAAACCTATAGGACACACGGAAAGGTACGGATCATCTCAAGTTAGTGTTTTCAAACTGTTTCATTTTGTCCTTTGGAATATTTTTACATATATTTTTCCGTCAATTTCTGAGATATTTTCCGTCTTTTGGGAAACTGTCTTCTGTGTTTTCCAGATTTCATTACAACATTTTTTGAATATTTTTGTTCCGGGCCTCTTTAAGCGAGAGCGGTAGAGGTACTCGTCATCTCAAGTTAGTGTTTTCCAAATATTTTTCATGTATGCCTTCGGAACTATCATTTATCTTTTTCAAATCTTTTTGTCGATTTCTCCCGTACTTCTTTGGGACCTTTTCTCGTGGGTTTTTCAGACTTCATTCCCAAATGTCACCACAACTTCAGGAAGGCCTTCAAGACCATTCACATGCACTAAAACCGATAGAACAGACTACAGGAGAAGATACGGTTTAACTTTTTAACATTTTTCCCCAACAGATATTTATGGTAAATGTTCTCCTGTGTTTTTCAAACTTCATTCAAATTAAAAGTATTTTTAGGCTGCACTGATTGCACCTAATGTATACCCTGTCCAATCAGGATCCTCATACTGAATATCTCATAGACACCCTACTCTTCCCATGTATTCTTTGGAACATATTTGTCGTCAACTTCTCAGATACTTTCCACGTATTTTTGGGACGTTTCCTTTTCTCAACCCGGTCGTTTAAACCAACTTCAACCACGACTCCAGGAGAGCCTTCCAGAGTAAACCGTGCCGGGAATTACCGAAGGATTTATGTACTTCTGCCGTCGTTGGGATTGACCTTGTTCACGATAGACATAAACACTTGTACATTAAGGAGGACATTGTCTCTCCTTCTCGTCTGAAGGAACAAGGAGGGGACGTTTCTGAAAGCCGCAGTCAAGTGGCCGAATCAATTATCTTTAATGTTATTTAAGAATACGCAGTAATCAAATATTCAATGACTCTGAAGAACGATGATTTGATTATGTTTTCATGCGGAAGTCAAGAGGATACAGGGCCTGTGTTCAGTCATTTAAAGTGTGTGTGTGTGTGTGTGTGTGCGTGTGTGCGTGTGTGTGTGTGTGTGGGGATAAAGAGGACGGTCGCCTAAGGGTCTTACTGGCAGAGAACAAATATCACTAAGTGTCCTTTATCTCAGATAAAACGGGCACTCGAGGAACAGCAGAGCAGGGACAAAGTGAGCATCCTCCTCTCGGTGCCGTTTCTTCCTCGCTCCCTTCCTCCATGTAAAGCTGAATCGTGGGAAGTGTGCATTAAGACGGATAGGTGTGTTACGCCCACGTCCCCGCGATGCTACACCTCTCTGGGAGTTTCTCATTAAGGGGAAGCGGCCCGAGGCTTCGCGGGGAGGAGAGGCTGCGGGGAAGATGGATGCCTTTCCTTTCATCCTCATGTGTGTTTATACTCAGTCGGCTAAAGTACGCATGGTGCAGGGAGGCGGTGCACGTGTCAGGCAAAGTACTTTGACTTGAGTACTACTTTTGGTACTTGATCTATATGTATTATTTATTCCACTATTTCAATAACCAAATTCGACAAAACCAACATTAGTAGAAGCAGGAGGGCAGAAAGCAAAGTGTATACATCCAGTTGCAGGATAACTTAATAAAGACATATATGTAATATATGCTCTATACACACACACATATGTACACATATACTGTGTGTACATATATACTGTGTGTACACCCATTTCCAGGGTGAAAAGAAAAGAAAAAAGTAAAGAAAATAATTCCCAAGTCCAGGTTCGGATGTAAGGACAGTTTCACTTCTCATCTTATTTGTATATAAACTATGAAAATTAAAATAATAATCATCGTTATTATTATTTGCAAACAAAGCAGGGAAAATGTACGACATGAAGCTTTAGATTAGAATGTTTCTCCTCCTGACGCGAAAAGGCATCGTCACGAAACTGAAAACTGGCTGTTTTTCGAACATAGAAAAGGATGCTTCGTTGCAGACAGAGATATCGGCTCTTGTTTGTAGACAAGGCTTCATCTTGTGAAGTTGCCTCTCAGATGAAAGTCAGCATCAGAAAACTGGACAATTTCCAGCTTTATAGTTCAAAATAATGAGATCTGATTTATCTAAAGACCCCTTAGAAATATCTAAGTCTCACCAAGCCAAACGTCACTTGTTCTATTGGCAGAGCTGTGTCCTGACTCCGAGTGGAAGCAGCCTGTTTTGGAGCAGCAGGTTAGGAGTTAGGAGTTAGGAGTTACAACGAGCACAACGCCAAACGGCAGGAAACGCTAACAGTCAAAGAAATGTAAAAAATATGTTGAGAATGTCTGAAATTAAAATAAGGGGGAAAAAAGTACACCAACAAAAAGTAGTAAATACACATATATTCGGCGTCCTTGGGTGTCTTGAAAGGGGCCTTAAAAAATAAGTTATTATAATTGAATAGTTTGTATACAATATGATATACTGCCAACATATATGAAGGCAGTGGACGCTTCTACAGCAGCAGTGATATTACTCATCATCCCAAACCGTCTGCTGCACGAGAAGTACTTTTACTTCAAGTACTTCATTTACAGTGATTAATTTAATACGAGACGTTGAGCTTCATAACCTTTACGTCGAGTTCCCTACAAAAGCAATCCATCTGCACCCTGAAGGTACCGGGCGATGAGAGAAGTGTGTGTGTGTGCGTGTGTGTGTGCGTGCGTGTGGGTGGGTGGGTGTGTGTGTCAGTGATTGAGTGTGTGTGTGTGTGTGTGTGCGTGCGTGCGTGTGGGTGGGTGTGTGTGTCAGTGATTGAGTGAGTGTGTGTGTGTGTGTGTGTGTGTGTGTGTGTGTGGGATTGATTGATTGTGTGTGTGTGTGTGTGTGTGTGTGTGTGCATGCGTGTGTGTGTGTGTGTGGGTGGGTGGGTGGGTGCGTGTGGGATTGATTGATTGTGCGTGTGTGTGTGTGTGTGTGTGTGTGTGTGGGTGGGATTGATTGTGCGTGGGTGTGTGTGTCAGTGATTGATTGAGTGTGTGTGTGTGTGTGGGTGTGTGTGTGGGATTGATTGATTGTGTGCGTGTGTGTGTGTGTGTGTGTGTGTGTGTGTGTGCGTGTGTGTGTGTGCGTGTGCGTGTGCAGTTGCATGTTTCTTGTTGTAATTGCACTTCTCTTATCTTCCTGAAAGCCGATAGAGATTATCTCGTGTAAACATGTGTACGATAGCACAGGTGTTGTAGCTTTTGTACAGTATTAGCTATTTAGCAATATTAGCGTCAAATATTATTGTTTTAAAGTCCAACTGAAATTAAAATGCATGTTTCTTTTCTGCTAAAGTAAAACCCTCTTGACCGCAGTGAAGATGCTACCATTAGCTAATAACCAGTAAACTAATGGGGATGCATTAGCCTGAGATGGTGGACAGGAAGTCATAAATTGCTGAGTCATATCAGGGTTTTGTAATTTCAGCTGGACTTTCACTTAACTAGTATTATTGCCTTGTTTCTGCTTCTGTGTTGCGCTTTTATTTTGAAAATCTCTTCACAATAAAGCTTTGAATAAAGTCACGATGGTGATTTAACTGCTGCTCGTCATTGTTTCAGCTTTTATTTAGAAAATCCCTTCATATTTAAGCTTTGAATGCTGCTGCTGGTTGTTTCAGCTTTTATTTTGAAAATCTATTCACAATAAAGCTTTGAATAAAGGTCACAATGAGGATTTAAACACTGCTGGTCGTTGTTTCAGCTTTTATTTTGAAAATCCCTTCATGTTAAAACTTTGAATGCTGCTGCTGGTTGATTCAGCTTTTATTTTGAAAATGTCTTCATAGTAAAGTTTTGAATAAACGAGACAATGCTGGTTATTTCAGCTTTTATTTTGAAAATCCTTTCATAGATGAGAGTAACAAATCCGTCACTTCCGGGCAAAAATAACGGCCCCGCCCACTTTTGGGGGAAAACAACGCTGTCAGTTGAACGGCGGTCAATACAAATTCTGAAGTTTTTGCCAATCTGATCAGAAATGTAAGAAAACCACATATCGAGCCCGGTTGTCGATTTCCAATGATGTAATGTAACTGTTTGCCTGTCTGGCCGTCGTCATCGAGCTCTTTGAAGATCCACAAATCCACGGTTTTCAAACATTTGTCATCGAATTGGCAAAAACTTCAGAATTTGTATCGACCGCCGTTCAAATGACAGCGTTGTTTTCCCCCAAAAGTGGGCGGGGCCGTAAGTGATTTACCCGGAAGTGACGTAGGTGTTACTCTCATCTATATTCAAGATTTGAATAAACGATACGTTGATGATTTAAATGCTGCTGGTCGTTATTTCAGCTTTTATTTTGAAAATCCCTTCATATTTAGGCTTTGAATAAAGGACGCGATGTTGATTTAAACGCTGCCGCTGGTTGTTTCAGCTTTTATTTTGAAAATCCGTTCATATTTACACTTTGAATAAAGGACGCGATGATGATTTAAACGCTGCCGCTGGTTGTTTCAGCTTTTATTTTGAAAATCCCTTCATATTTAGGCTTTGAATAAAGGACGCGATGTTGATTTAAACGCTGCCGCTGGTTGTTTCAGCTTTTATTTTGAAAATCCCTTCATATGTTACCGTTGATTTAGACGTCCTTTCAGCTCCTCATTATCACAGTCACATAAACTATTCAATCATAAATGTGCTACGAATGGTAGAAACATATTAAAAGCTGATGAATACCCCTCGCTGTTTAATTACTGAGCCGCAGGATATGTGTTGTTTACTTCTTGAGATACAGACTTTATGTTTTGATTGTGATTACCGGTGGAAATGGTTTCCAGGGCTTTAATTTAATCATAATAATCTCTAATGTTCTGCCTGCAGGGGTTATTCATTAAAACACTACAATTAAAAGAAAGAAATACATCAACAATGAGAAAACAACAAATCGAAATATACATAAATAAATACGAATGAAATAACAATAACATGAACAAATATAATTAAATACAAATTAAATGCAAAAATTGAAAGTAGAGATACTACATACTGATATACACCTGAACATCAGCAGGAGAGGACTCTTTAAAGTAGAGACACTACATACTGATATACACCTGAACATCAGCAGGAGAGGACTCTTTAAAGTAGAGACACTACATACTGATATACACCTGAACATCAGCAGGAGAGGACTCTTTAAAGTAGAGACACTACATACTGATATACACCTGAACATCAGCAGGAGAGGACTCTTTAAAGTAGAGACACTACATACTGATATACACCTGAACATCAGCAGGAGAGGACTCTTTAAAGTAGAGACTCTACATACTGATATACACCTGAACATCAGCAGGAGAGGACTCTTTAAAGTAGAGACACTACATACTGATATACACCTGAACATCAGCAGGAGAGGACTCTTTAAAGTAGAGACACTACATACTGATATACACCTGAACATCAGCAGGAGAGGACTCTTTAAAGTAGAGACTCTACATACTGATATACACCTGAACATCAGCAGGAGAGGACTCTTTAAAGTAGAGACACAACATACTGATATACACCTGAACATCAGCAGGAAAGGACTCTTTAAAGTAGAGACACTACATACTGATATACACCTGAACATCAGCAGGAGAGGACTCTTTAAAGTAGAGACACTACATACTGATATACACCTGAACATCAGCAGGAGAGGACTCTTTAAAGTAGAGACTCTACATACTGATATACACCTGAACATCAGCAGGAGAGGACTCTTTAAAGTAGAGACACTACATACTGATATACACCT
This sequence comes from Champsocephalus gunnari, assembly GCA_036324595.1. NCBI lineage: Eukaryota > Metazoa > Chordata > Actinopteri > Perciformes > Channichthyidae > Champsocephalus > Champsocephalus gunnari. The sequence continues at coordinate 1,983,850 of CM070435.1, read as the reverse complement.
GAACATCAGCAGGAGAGGACTCTTTAAAGTAGAGACACTACATACTGATATACACCTGAACATCAGCAGGAGAGGACTCTTTAAAGTAGAGACTCTACATACTGATATACACCTGAACATCAGCAGGAGAGGACTCTTTAAAGTAGAGACACAACATACTGATATACACCTGAACATCAGCAGGAGAGGACTCTTTAAAGTAGAGACACTACATACTGATATACACCTGAACATCAGCAGGAGAGGACTCTTTAAAGTAGAGACACTACATACTGATATACACCTGAACATCAGCAGGAGAGGACTCTTTAAAGTAGAGACACTACATACTGATATACACCTGAACATCAGCAGGAGAGGACTCTTTAAAGTAGAGACTCTACATACTGATATACACCTGAACATCAGCAGGAGAGGACTCTTTAAAGTAGAGACACTACATACTGATATACACCTGAACATCAGCAGGAGAGGACTCTTTAAAGTAGAGACACTACATACTGATATACACCTGAACATCAGCAGGAGAGGACTCTTTAAAGTAGAGACTCTACATACTGATATACACCTGAACATCAGCAGGAGAGGACTCTTTAAAGTAGAGACACTACATACTGATATACACCTGAACATCAGCAGGAGAGGACTCTTTAAAGTAGAGACACTACATACTGATATACACCTGAACATCAGCAGGAGAGGACTCTTTAAAGTAGAGACTCTACATACTGATATACACCTGAACATCAGCAGGAGAGGACTCTTTAAAGTAGAGACACAACATACTGATATACACCTGAACATCAGCAGGAGAGGACTCTTTAAAGTAGAGACACTACATACTGATATACACCTGAACATCAGCAGGAGAGGACTCTTTAAAGTAGAGACACTACATACTGATATACACCTGAACATCAGCAGGAGAGGACTCTTTAAAGTAGAGACACTACATACTGATATACACCTGAACATCAGCGGGAGAGGACTCTTTAAAGTAGAGACACTACATACTGATATACACCTGAACATCAGCAGGAGAGGACTCTTTAAAGTAGAGACACTACATACTGATATACACCTGAACATCAGCAGGAGAGGACTCTTTAAAGTAGAGACACTACATACTGATATACACCTGAACATCAGCGGGAGAGGACTCTTTAAAGTAGAGACACTACATACTGATATACACCTGAACATCAGCAGGAGAGGACTCTTTAAAGTAGAGACACTACATACTGATATACACCTGAACATCAGCAGGAGAGGACTCTTTAAAGTAGAGGCACTACATACTGATATACACCTGAACATCAGCAGGAGAGGACTCTTTAAAGTAGAGACACTACATACTGATATACACCTGAACATCAGCAGGAGAGGACTCTTTAAAGTAGAGGCACTACATACTGATATACACCTGAACATCAGCAGGAGAGGACTCTTTAAAGTAGAGACACTACATACTGATATACACCTGAACATCAGCAGGAGAGGACTCTTTAAAGTAGAGACACAACATACTGATATACACCTGAACATCAGCAGGAGAGGACTCTTTAAAGTAGAGACACTACATACTGATATACACCTGAACATCAGCAGGAGAGGACTCTTTAAAGTAGAGACACTACATACTGATATACACCTGAACATCAGCAGGAGAGGACTCTTTAAAGTAGAGACACAACATACTGATATACACCTGAACATCAGCAGGAGAGGACTCTTTAAAGTAGAGACACTACATACTGATATACACCTGAACATCAGCAGGAGAGGACTCTTCAAAGTAGAGACACTACATACTGATATACACCTGAACATCAGCGGGAGAGGACTCTTTAAAGTAGAGACACTACATACTGATATACACCTGAACATCAACAGGAGAGGACTCTTTAAAGTAGAGACACTAGATACTGATATACACCTGAACATCAGCAGGAGAGGACTCTTTAAAGTAGAGACACTACATACTGATATACACCTGAACATCAGCAGGAGAGGACTCTTTAAAGTAGAGACACTACATACTGATATACACCTGAACATCAGCAGGAGAGGACTCTTTAAAGTAGAGGCACTACATACTGATATACACCTGAACATCAGCAGGAGAGGACTCTTTAAAGTAGAGACACTACATACTGATATACACCTGAACATCAGCAGGAGAGGACTCTTTAAAGTAGAGACACTACATACTGACATACACCTGAACATCAGCAGGAGAGGACTCTTTAAAGTAGAGACACTACATACTGATATACACCTGAACATCAGCAGGAGAGGACTCTTTAAAGTAGAGACACTACATACTGATATACACCTGAACATCAGCAGGAGAGGACTCTTTAAAGTAGAGACACTACATACTGATATACACCTGAACATCAGCAGGAGAGGACTCTTTAAAGTAGAGACACTACATACTGACATACACCTGAACATCAGCAGGAGAGGACTCTTTAAAGTAGAGACACTGTGTCACATATGATATATTTATATCTGTAAAATAGATGATGACAACTTCATGGCTCCGAGGTATTATGGTATTGGATTTTTAATGTCTTTTTTACGACGCCATATTAAGCCTGACGTCGTTTGTCTCCGTCAGTCACGATGTTTGACGATAATTCATACAGATCTCTTTCTGCTTTTTTAATAATGAACTAATAAAATCCAGATTCATCCTCATGCTTTGAAGACTTTTAACAAACACTGCAACGTCAGCATGGAATAGTTTGGGTCAGCTTGTCATATAAACACAACCAACAATAATGAGGTGTGTGTGTGTGTGTGTGTGTGTGTGTGTGTGTGTGTGTGTCTGTGTGTGTGTGTGTGTATGTGTGTGTGTGTGTGTGTGTGTGTTGTTTTATTTTTTTGTATATTTGATAGAGCCATGCTAGCAGTTTCCCTCTACTTCAAGTCATTATGCTAAGCTACGCTAACTGCGTCCAGATCATTCTTGCTTCTGAGTGTTCTTGTGAATGTTATATTTTATTAAACACACACCATGCAAACACTCACACACTCACACACACACACACACACACACACACACACACACACACACACACACACACACACACCACGCGTAACTGGAGCTGAGACAATGTGTGTTGTTGTGACTCTCACTGATCTAAATATTTTCCTTTATGCAACTTTAAATATCGGCCGTCGAGGCAGAGCGGTCTCTGAGCGGCAGCATCAATATGTAATCCGTCTGAAATATTCACAACGCGCCGCATGACGGCTCACAAGAGCTCACTCAGGTGTAACGTTTAGGAACTGAACACGCACACACACCACGTTACACAATGATGGTATACATGTATGTAAGAGACTCTGGTTTCACACGGAGGGTGAAAAGACATTCTGCAGCACAGGCAGTATGAGAGAGGTAAGGAGCTTTCTGAACATTAAAGCATGGAGGCAGGAGAGGACTCTTTAAAGTAGAGACACTGCATACTGATATACACCTGAACATCAGCAGGAGAGGACTCTTTAAAGTAGAGACACTGCATACTGATATACACCTGAACATCAGCAGGAGAGGACTCTTTAAAGTAGAGACACTACATACTGATATACACCTGAACATCAGCAGGAGAGGACTCTTTAAAGTAGAGACACAACATACTGATATACACCTGAACATCAGCAGGAGAGGACTCTTTAAAGTAGAGACACTACATACTGATATACACCTGAACATCAGCAGTAGAGGACTCTTTAAAGTAGAGACACGACATACTGATATACACCTGAACATCAGCAGGAGAGGACTCTTTAAAGTAGAGGGACTGTGTGTGTGTGTGTGTGTGTGTGTGTGCGCGTGCGTGCGTGCGTGCGTGCGTGCGTGCGTGCGTGTGTGTGTGTGTGCGTGCGTGTGTGTGTGTGTGTGTGTGCGTGCGTGTGTGTGTGTGTGTGTGTTTGGCAGGAACCCTGTTGTGACCAGTGGTCTTTTCTCCAGTCGTTCTGGATGTAGTTGTATCTCCCCCCTGCGGTGCGTTCAGGGACCCTCCGCCCTTCCCCCGCTCAGCACATCGACTCTGATCTGCTGGCAGTAGGAGAAGTCACGGAGCAACTGTAACATGAATAATATTCTCACTGCTGACTCTGAAGGAAATACTTTCACATGATCGCTAACGCTCTGACAGAAATCACCTGTTCACAACGACCTTTGACCCCTGCCCCATCCCAGTTCACAACGACCTTTGACCCCTGCCCCATCCCAGTTCACAACGACCTTTGACCCCTGACCCATCCCAGTTCACAACGACCTTTGACCCCTGCCCCATCCCAGTTCACAACGACCTTTGACCCCTGCCCCATCCCAGTTCACAACGACCTTTGACCCCTGCCCCATTCCAGTTCACAACGACCTTTGACCCCTGACCCATCCCAGTTCACAACGACCTTTGACCCCTGCCCCATCCCAGCCCCCGTGCTTCAACTCCCACGGCTATTTATTGATGTTGGACTTTATTATTTGCCCTTCTTGTTTGTTTCTTTCATTTGTTTGTTTGTTTGTTCACGATGTAAAGCGGCCTTGGGTCCCGTTGGATCGTTGACGCTCTGGCCCTGAACCGCTCTGAACATGAGGGTGACAGAGGGTGAGAGAGGGTGAGAGAGGGTGAGAGAGGGTGAGAGAGGGGGACAGGGGGTGACAGAGGGTGAGAGAGGGTGAGAGAGGGTGAGAGAGGGTGAGAGAGGGTGAGAGAGGGGGACAGAGGGTGACAGAGGGTGAGAGAGGGTGAGAGAGGGTGAGAGAGGGTGACAGAGGGTGAGAGAGGGTGAGAGAGGGTGACAGAGGGTGAGAGAGGGTGAGAGAGGGTGACAGAGGGTGAGAGAGGGTGAGAGAGGGTGACAGAGGGTGAGAGAGGGTGACAGAGGGTGAGAGAGGGTGAGAGAGGGTGACAGAGGGTGACAGAGGGTGACAGAGGGTGAGAGAGGGTGAGAGAGGGTGAGAGAGTGTGACAGAGGGTGAGAGAGGGTGACAGAGGGTGACAGAGGGTGAGAGAGGGTGAGAGAGGGTGAGAGAGGGTGAGAGAGGGTGAAGAGGGTGACAAGAGGGTGAGAGAGGGTGGACAGAGGGTGAGAGAGGTGAGAGAGGGTGAGAGAGGTGAGAAGGGTGACAGAGGGTGAGAGAGGGTGACAGAGGGTGACAGCGGGGTGAGAGAGGAGACAGGGGAAGTGCGAGAGCGGGAGAGAGGGCTGAGAGAGGGTGAGCGGGTGACAAGCGTTGGATGCAGAGCGGTGAGAGAGCGTGAGTTCGTAGCGTGCGAGCAGAGTGAGCGCGGTGATATCGCTGAGCGGTGAGAGCTCGCGTGAGCGCGTGAGCGAGCGTGAGCGCTTGATTTCGCGCGTGAGAGCCCGGGTAGAGCGCGGGAGCTCGCGGATCCGCGGGAGCTGCAGGTTGAGCGCGCTGTCCAGCGACGCGTGAGCGCTCGGGTAGCGCTCTTAGCGACCTCCGGGAGAGTGCGCGTGTCGAGCTATCGGGAGCGCTCGGATCGCGCGGAGCCCTCCGTAGCGGATCTGGAGCTCTCGTTAGCCAGCTTGTGAGCGCGCGTGATCTGCGCGGGACCCTCTGAGCGCGCTGTGCTCGCGGTAGCGCGTGGAGCGGCTGACTGTGGCGCGACGGGGGCGCGCGTGTGCTGTCATCCACCATACCCGTGGCCATGGCGAGACAATGCCCGCCATACACTCGCATATTCTACACCCAGCTCTAGTGAACGTGGTCACCCCGTGACCGATCGATAGCGAGGCGGAAGACGCACACTCTGTGATCCCACAGCCGTTACGGCACACAATCATTTATCGTATTTTACAGGCCTTTTAATCCAGAGCACTGTAAATTAGGGCTGAACGATTCATCGATTTTAAATCGAAATCGCGATTCGAGATGATGCGATGATCAAATCGCAAAGCGTGCGATTTTTTTAAACTTTTTTTCTTACATTTTCTTCTTGTGTGTCAGTCATCCACACCAATCAGAAGTGCTGTGCTCCACATGTACCAGCCATTGCTAAGCAATCAGAAGTGGCCCATGATAGAAGGTGATAGACAGATTGATCCAATCACCTGCCAAGTGCTCTTGAAAGTGCCTGCCCTTTTCAAATGGCCTCCAGTGGAGCTTCAGATGGTTTGGTGAAACAAAGCATCTGGGTCAGGTCAGAGACGCTCCATCACGTGTTTCTACATCAGGGTGAATCTCAAACTGAAGCTCGACTTTAAAGCAACCCAACGGAAGTTTCATGTAAGTTTAGTTCTTTCACTCGTAGCTCGGGCTGCGGGGCGCTAGAGACGGGAGTACGTTGATACGACCTTCCTAGCCGGAGTTATGGCCGCATTTTACAATAAACTTCCGTTTAGTCGCTTAAAAACTAATATCGCAATTCGAATCGCAAATATTTGTCAGAAAAATTCGCAATTAAATGTTTTCCTCGTGCAGCCCTACTGTAAATCATAATACAGCACGGTTCCTTCGTTTACTGCGTGATATACTGACGTGTAACATAAAAGAACGTATCCATCTTCTCAAGATAAATAAAGAACGTGTTATTAAAACCCTGACGGGGAAAACTCTTCTGAAGGATTTTACGTTTTGCAGGTAATAATTACGCATGTTTACTAAAGTGAGGTCTTAAATGTTGACATCATCAAGCATGTCTCAACGTTCTGTTGTTGGTTAGCTCTATTCAAGCTGTGTGTGTGTGTGTGTGTGTGTGTGTGTGTGTGTGTGTGTGTGTGTGTGTGTGTGTGTGTGAGTGTGTGTGTGTGTGTGTGGTGTGTGTGTGTGTGTGTGTGTGTGTGTGTGTGTGTGTGTGTGTGTGTGTGTGTGTGTGTGTGTGTGGTGTGTGTGTGTGTGTGTGTGTGTGTGTGTGTGAGTGTGTCTGTGTGTGTGTGTGTGTGTGTGTGTGTGTGTGTGTCTGTGTGTGTGTGTGTGTGTGTGTGTGTGTGTGTGTGTGTGTGTGTGTGTGTGTGTGTGTGTGTGTGTGTGTGAGTGTGTGTGTGTGTGTGTGTGTGTGTGTGTGTGTGTGTGTGTGTGTGTCCACAATGACAGCATTCCTCACCCTCCATCTGTGCGGAGGGTAAACAAGGCAAAGTCTTTATAGGCCAGGTGTATGTGTGTGTGTGTGTGTGTGTGTGTGTGTGTGTGTGTGTGTGTCCATTTCGTTAATAGTTCTCTAAAATGTTGTTATTTCATGTTCGTGTGTTCTTTGAATAAAATAGGCTTAATGAAAACGTGTGGTCACGAAGGGAGCTTATTGAAATGCAATTGCAAAAAAACAGCGTTCATATTAAAATATATAGGTCTATTATCGGTTGTTTATTACGTGAGTCGTCCACCGATATCTTCACAGGTGCCAGCGGGAGCCACAGGGTTCTCATCCGCCGGCAGAGCCAGTTCTCCTTGGAGGGGGTTCCGCGGTGGCTGCAAAGATCACGCAGACGCGCTCAGAGGGGTCCGCTGCCTCCGAGAAGAAGACCGGTCTCTCTCAGGAAGCGAGCATCATGGGTCGACAGGCCATCTTGCGACGAGGTCGACAACGCCCATGTCCGAGTTGCACACCATTTGAACATGTATAGAACGGTAACCCTTTCTGTTGACATACAGATGCTCATGTTCAGAGGGGGCCTGAGTGCGAACGTGAGTCCCGTCGATGCATCCG
>CM070435.1:1956165-1971165 GCA_036324595.1 Champsocephalus gunnari | reverse complement strand
ATCAGTATGTAGTGTCTCTACTTTAAAGAGTCCTCTCCTGCTGATGTTCAGGTGTATATCAGTATGTAGTGTCTCTACTTTAAAGAGTCCTCTCCTGCTGATGTTCAGGTGTATATCAGTATGTAGTGTCTCTACTTTAAAGAGTCCTCTCCTGCTGATGTTCAGGAGTATATCAGTATGTAGTGTCTCTACTTTAAAGAGTCCTCTCCTGCTGATGTTCAGGTGTATATCAGTATGTAGTGTCTCTACTTTAAAGAGTCCTCTCCTGATGATGTTCCTGCCTGGTCACACTTGGTCTTTAAAATAATAAATGACATGTTGCCGTTACCGGGGGCTTAACTGGTTAAGTATTTGTACGTCTCGTTTCCGCAGCAACACAATCAGGTAATGCTTCACATCTCGTCCTCTGTATTAAATCCATAGCTCACCTCCTCCTCCGTCCTCGCTTCAGATCCAATTTCATTTCTCACGCCGACTCCCCCACGACTCACCTCCTCTCACATAATGGAGCCAGTTAATGCTTCAATATTTCCTACTGAAGTGTACGCACGTATAACCACATCTGGAGAAAAACACGTACAAAAAATGTGGGATTAATATTTTTTACTTTAAGATGAACGAATGAAAAAAACATGATGACTACATACATGATAATAATCTTTAAGTAAAGTTGTCGGATAAATGTAGTGAATTAAGAAATACAATTTTTTTAAAACGATTAATGGTATATATTAAATAAATATAATAATAATCTGTAAAGTAATTAAAATGGTCAGATAAAGAAGTCACATATTTCTATAAAAACATTTAAGAGTATTTTATTTCGTAAAATGCAAAAAAATAAATACCTATAAGTAAATTAAAGAATTCAAAAATAAATGTGTATTATTATTATGAGAGAAATATGTACACAAAGTACAGATATACAATAAATTAAATACAGGAACAAATATGATTTAAAGTGCAGAATTCGAAAGAGGTTGCATTTACGGAGACTTTTTCACAAATTACACGTGTGCCTCAGCGAGCAAGAAAACTCCCAAAGACACCTCACAACAAACGGGGAAAGTGAAAGAAAAGACGAATGGTGGCGTGTTTCCAGAGCCAGATCGTATCATTTAAAACAAATCTGGTGTTCCACAGCGTCTGAGGCTGGAAACAAACTCAAAGCACGGAGAACATCTGTCTTTGAAAGCTCTTCAGTGACACGAGCGGTCAGAGCGTCTCATTGAGAGCTCTGCAGAAACCTAATCTCACTATTGCTATTTTTAGAACATGCCCCGCGGGCGACTCACGTTGCCCCGCGGGCGACTCACGTGGCCCCTGCGTTCGACTCACGTTGCCCCCGCGGGCGACTCACGTGGCCCCTGCGTTCGACTCACGTTGGCCCCGCGTTCGACTCACGTTGGCCCCGCGGGCGACTCACGTTGCCCCCGCGGGCGACTCACGTGGCCCCTGCGTTCGACTCACGTTGGCCCCGCGGGCGACTCACGTTGCCCCCGCGGGCGACTCACGTGGCCCCTGCGTTCGACTCACGTTGCCCCCGCGGGCGACTCACGTGGCCCCTGCGTTCGACTCACGTTGGCCCCGCGTTCGACTCACGTTGGCCCCGCGGGCGACTCACGTTGCCCCCGCGGGCGACTCACGTGGCCCCTGCGTTCGACTCACGTTGGCCCCGCGGGCGACTCACGTTGCCCCCGCGGGCGACTCACGTTGCCCCCGCGGGCGACTCACGTTGGCCCCCGCGGGCGACTCACGTTGGCCCCGCGGGCTACTCACGTTGGCCCCGCGGGCTACTCACGTTGGCCCCGCGGGCTACTCACGTTGCCCCCGCGGGCTACTCACGTGGCCCCTGCGTTCGACTCACGTTGCCCCGCGGGCGGCTCACGTTGCCCCTGCGTTCGACTCACGTTTGCCCCGCGGGCGACTCACGTTGCCCCGCGTTCGACTCACGTTGCCCCGCGGGCGACTCACGTTGGCCCCCGCGGGCGACTCACGTTGGCCCCGCGGGCGACTCACGTTGCCCCCGCGGGCGACTCACGTTGGCCCCGCGGGCGACTCACGTTGCCCCCGCGGGCTACTCACGTTGCCCCGCGGGCGACTCACGTTGGCCCCCGCGGGCGACTCACGTTGGCCCCGCGGGCGACTCACGTTGCCCCCGCGGGCTACTCACGTTGCCCCCGCGGGCACTTAGTCGCCGTGTGTGCTACCCCTGCTCTACAGCATATACAACACCCTCTGTCCTGAGGAAGAACTCCCACAGAAACCCCAGAAAAAAGAAGAAACGTAAAAGCAAATACGGATCGGTGGTGGCATGTTCTCAGAGCCGATCGTATAGTTTAAAACAGATCTGTTCCACAGCGTCTGAGGCGGGAAACAAACTCAAAGCACGGAGAACATCTGTCTTTGAAAGCTCTTCAGTGACACGAGCCGTCAGAGTCTGTGCACAAACTGAGATCTGCAGACAGAGGAGGAAGAGGAGGAGGATGATGGAAGGGAGAGGAAGATCATTGTAGAAGAGAAGCTTCCTCACAAGTGGAAAATAAAGCCCTCGGAGCAGAGAGATAAGAGGATGAGCTGAAGGGAGGAAATGGTTTTCCGTGGTCGGAGGATTGGATTTAAAACGGTCAGAGATTGATGTCACAGAGCGGGGGGAAGAAACACCAAACTATTCTTCTGTCATTTTGTTCCTTCCAAAAAACAGCCTGCAGTCTGTTTCCAAAAGCAGCTCGAGCAAAGTGTACTTTATGGATTCATGGAAGTCTGTCACCAGTGGCGGCCGGCCCATAAGGGCGCTAGGGGCGCCGCCCCACCTCTTCCAACATACAAAATAAAAATAAAAAATATATTTAAAAAATATTTTTTTTTATTTTATTTTTTTTAAATATTATATAATTGGTATCAGTAAAATGTATAATCTACAATAAAATCTCGTTTAAAATTGTGTTACGACAATGTCTAAAGTTACTGATAAGTCACATGTTTCCTGCCTGGCCTTGCCCATGAGTCATTACCTTTATATATACAGTCTATGGTCATTACCCTCTCTCGTCTGGGCGGTAAGAAAGGAGCCCTCAGCCAGTGCAGCAGCAGCCGGGGACAGATACGATCTGTTCAGAAACTAGACAAAAGTTAAACAAGTACAAACCACAGACTGTCTGTGTCATGGCGAATACAGTCGCTGGTTTATTTATGTCTGTAGACCGTTGTTGTGAGTGTGGACGGTCGGAGCATATATAACGTTAGCTTAGCCAAACTACATTTCAGAAAACACGCATTTTAAAAGGGTTTTTCGCCTGCCGTCTGTCTGCAGACTTGTCAAAGCGTTAATTCATGGTTTCTTACTAACCGGTATCAGTGTGTTGTTACTTCGGCATCATTTTGAAAACGTGTGTTACAATTAAATCACGGTCAAATATGTTCATCTTGTTGTAGTTGTAGCCCCCTTGCTAGCGATTCTCTCTCTCGTTTAGCATACTCAGCCCGACTCAGCCCGGTTGTTCCTGGCCCGAGAACCACGATTTTATGGGGCCAGAAAAACTGTGAATTAGGACCCGCTAGCCGGTACTAGGCCGAGTGGAAACGCAACCAAAACGGGCCCCGCACGGCTCGGCACGCTTAAAGCGAGCTCCACGCTGCACTGGAAACGCGCCATTACATCACCAGAAGTCCTAATTTAAGGGGTAATTTCTCCCCAAACAATTTTTTTACTCACTATATCAACAGCCCCACCAAAAATATTGTCCACCAGCCGCCACTGTCTGCCACGCTTCAAGTCTCTATCATGTGGACAAATGTTTCTGCAAACAAAGGACTTTTTTGTGACGTATTTCCTGCAATCTGGATTAAAAATTACGTTTTATTATAACGAGTATTATTATTATTATTATTGTGTAATGGAAGAAGAAAATTGACTTAAATGAAGTACAAGTACCTACAAATTGTACTTTAGCAGACTCCAAGTTCTAGAGTAAGTGTACCGTCACGTAATTACTTCCGCAACATAGTGACATCACTGTGGATTACTCACGCTCCTATTGGCTAGCGCTCCAACACATTGTACGTGATAGACAAAGGGGCGGGACTTCTCTAAGAGGTTGACCAATCACAATAGAGCCGGCCAGCTAACCAATCAGAGCAGACTGGGCTCTGGTTTCAGACAGAGGGTGAAAAGAGGTGAATTCCTTCATTTTATGTAACCTTTTTAATCATTTTAATTTTGTCTCGCACTATTTACTTTAACTTCAAATGTTTATTTAATTTTAATTTTGTATTGAACATTCTAATTTTAATTTATACATATACATATTTTAAATCCTATTTTATTTTTGGATTATTTTGGACAATGTACAAAATGTACACGTTTTTTTAAATAACTTGTTCTTACTTTAACTTGTTAGAGTTCTTATTGTTTTTTATATTATAAATCAAAGCAACTGTCCCGAAAACCCAATGCTTTTTTCAGGCGCTTTTTAATGGTCATACTTTTATTTAAAAACAACCCTTTTTTCCAACAGATATAATAACAATCGTATTAAATCCTGCAGATGTTGAGCCGTCCACTCCACAACTTTAACACCAAACTAAAATACAGCAGGTTATCACCCGGAGCGTCTGAGAGGAGGATTTTCTGGCTTCGTAGATTTGAAACGTAAATGAAATCACAACGGACCCTCGGCTAGTTTTACTGTCGTTCTGCAGTCAGACTAAGGCTGCACGATATATCGTGTCGTGACGATAATCGCGGTATGCGCATGCGCGATATTCACATCACGGTTTCTTTTAGGACGTGCGATATTAAGTAGGCAGATTAACTCAAACACGTCATGTTACAATTATTTTGCTGCTTGCTACTGTTAGTGAATTCTAGGACCCTGAAGGCAGGAGAGACTGAAACAGAGTCGAGGGAAGCTTATAAAAGTTAACAGCATTTAATTACACAAAAGATGCGGTGGTGTACAACATGAAATGTGCGAGTGGAGGCGGCTCTCCCCCATGCGTCCGGTCAGTCCGGGTCAGCCGGTGGAAGAGGTCAATCCTTGGCTTGCTCTTCCTGTTGTCATCTGAGGTCTTCTCCTATTGGCCGGCATCGTAGGGGGGCGGGTCCAATGCAATTCCTGCCTTGTGCTATTGTTAAATTACATCATTCTGGTGTCTGTGGTTATTTAAACATTCCCTAATAAACGTTATTCAGCGTCAATAGATGAGTGCTAACCCCAGTGTGCTCAGTGTACAACACCACATGTGATTTCACCTTTGATTCACGGTTTGGAAATGCAGCATTTCGCCACATGCTAATGCTAACCGGAAGTGAAGCATTTTCAGAATAAAAGTATTAAGTTAATAGTTAGTGAACTTCAGGTTTTTCAGAATAAAACTGATTTAAATTAAATAGTGTATTTAATTCAAATTACGCCATATCAACATTGATTTTAATTTCGAACACTACAAAAGGAAAAGGTACTTGAGTGAGTGACAGCAAACCACCGATCACAATCATTCTTGATCCTTCGTCCGGTTAAATATCGTTAGAAAAATACCAATTGTATTTCATTAAAGTTCAAGAAAGGATGGTTTTCTTCAATTCCTGCATGTTTTCATATCGCAGGGGAACAAAATATTTTTAATTATATTTTATTTGACAATTCACTTGAACTTCCTCCAAGGTTAATATAATTGTTTCATTCAAATAATAATTATAAGCCGTCCACTCCGTAACTTAAACACAAAACAAAAATACAACTCATCCGGGGCTGGCGGAATTTTCTACTTTCTACTTTTCAAAAACCCTTTGCCGTCATTTATCTTAAAGACGTATGAATCATGTAAAATGTCGGGAACCTGTCTTTTGTCTCCAAGAAATAGACGCTCACAAATGTCTTTCTCCTCCAACACAGCGGGCTCCTTCAGACAAACGATCCACGCTCAGGGAGGATGGTTTTAATAACCCACCATTAACATCGCCGAGACCCCCCACCCACTCAGATGTGGGTGCGTTTCATTGTACGTCAGTGGGGTGTCATTGTGCATCTGTCTCCACTGATGGTTTCCATTCAGAGCCATTACACATGCTGTGGAGAACACCTGCAGACAGGACGCTTACACACACACACACACACACACACACACACACACACACACACACACACACATATATCAAAGCTGTGTCTCAATCTGCATACGTCTGTACTTACTATTCTTTGTATGCTCTCATAATGGTCAAAGAGTTCTTCTTATAGGCAATCTTGGCTACGTACAACAATGGAATCCATCGTATCATTGGACAGGCAAAGTCATTTTAATAAAATCCAAACTTAAAGTGTCAAAACATCTGCTCCCATGTGTCCCACTTCCAGAATCTCAGTTCCAGATATTCCTTCTTGCTAAGAATCGCTAAGAAGCAGTGGTGAGCCGTCAGGGCACTATGGGCCTAAGATATTCTAAAAAATAATATTTGAAAACATTAAAAAAAATATATATTAAATATGTTTTTAGTTATATTTTTCATTAATTTTACCTAAATAACTTGACTTAATTGTATTTAAAATAATATTTCCAAAGAAATAAATCCTTCGAACCTGCCTGTTCAGTTTCTGTTGGAATGTGAAGGGTTAAATGCCGTCTCTGCGAGTTATGTGAAGACGGGAGAGCTTGTTGGTCCCTCTCTACATTCACAGAGGGCCCGCTATAGTAACTCAACGAGAGAGTAATGCCAAATGACAGTACAATTGACCAATCATATCTTCCCTCTAAATGGGCGGGCTTTATTTTCGCGGACTTCATGACAGGTTCCGCCCGCTGTGAGGTCTATGCAAGAGGTGCAGTGACGCGTCCTAAAACCCGGAAGTAAGCTTCGCTCGGATTCCCTCCACAGAAAGCAGCGGGATTTCTCCAGAGGGTTTTAGAAGATAGCTGGAAATAAGGTCCGTGGAAAACGAACATGTTAGATAAATGCACGTTGTGTTCAGCCGGATAATATCCACATGTCTATCCTACTTTTATTATTTTAGCCCATTATATTAGCATAAGTTCGTTCATGAGGGCTCACTTCAGTGATAGTGATGACATCGTTTGCAAAATTATTAACCGAGTCATTTTCAAGATTGAGTTCCAATGATAAACTGGAGTGGCAAAGGATCAGCTGAATGACCCGCCATCAAGTGCTTCATCCAGAAGGACAGGGAGGATGGACTTTGTGTTTCAGTGATAAGTCATCAAAGGTAGGTCCAAGTCATTTTCAATGTGTCCCGACTTAATTCATGTGTAATTGTCACTTGGCTGTGGGCGCCCTGTCAGGATAGGTGTTGATATAAATGGTGTTGTTCTGTGTGGTGGAGGGTAGTGTTAATTTCGTCAGCTATTTTTTAATTTAGTTTTAGTCTTAGTCCTGTGTTACATAATGTATTTAGTCAAGATTTAGTCGACTAGCATTTTAGTCTTATTGTAGTCAAAGAAAACTGTTGAGTCTTTTTTAGTCATCAGATTATATAGAACATTTCAGTCAAACTAGCCAAAACCAATAATTTCTCATTTTAGTATATAAATAAATAAGATTATATCTTGTCCTTATTTAACGAAAAACTCTGCCCGGTTCCCTCGGCCCCCACCGCGGAGAATAAACAGAAGGGCAACCATGACAACCATGCTTCTTCACTGCTTTTGTGGAGGAAGGTACAGCGCCACCTACAGGCTCCTGCATATGTACTGCAGCTTCTCCAGCGGTTGGAGCTAAACGGAGCGGTCTCGTGCGGGCAGACACTATCCGGATAACTATTGCGTGTGGACGGAAGCTTGTTTGCGATTGCGTTTGCGTTAATCCTATGCGTTTAGCCGTTTTCGTCCTCGTGTGGCCGCAGCCTCACTCACTCGCCCTGACGGGGGGTATTCGGTTAACGCGAGTGCGACCACTGCTCCCAAGCCCTGTTGTTGCCATTTTATTTTCTGTTAAATAAGGTTAGTTAGACCATGAGCTATTAGCTGTCCGAAAAGTCGCCAGAAGTCGCTAAATGACGTCATCGCCTAATTTGCATATCATGTAATGGCGGCTGTAGGAGAGTGCATGGTAGAGGGGAGTACAAAAAACGTTCCCAACCCTTCAAGGATCAAAACTTGAAACCACCGGAGTTAAATCCAGACGACAGTAGATCAGAAATGTCTTTGCCTTTTGAGTATGTTTTGGGGTTTTAGCATGCTTCTTGGTGTCAGACAGTTTGGCATAGAAATCCCCCTTACAATAAAGGCAGTCTGCCCGTGTGTCATCTCCAATAAATGGCTTCAACCATCCTTTATACTCAGGGTTTGATTCCCACTCCTTTCTGTATTTTTGAGAATACAATTTAGACTGTGCCATGATGTCTAGCTTGTCACAGAGAGGCACACACACAGTGGACGAGGTGATTGAGTGACTGAGGCTGTGTGAGGCAAAGCGAAGCAAAGGCAGTTATTTATTATAGTGTGAAAGTGAGTGAAGAAACATTTACATTTTACATTTAAATCCCGCTCAAAACCAGGACGGCTTGGCATTTGGCGCATGCGCAATTAATTTGCAGTCTCGACGTGGGGGAGTGTGGTTGTCTCCTCTCTGCTCTGCTGCGCCGCAGGCAACTGTCAGTCTGAGCGCCTATGAGTACTATGGGAGGGAAAGGCGGGGCTCACGGGCAGCACCCGCGGCTCGTTAACGGCAGAACAATACGTGAGTCTCCAAACACCAGAAAAGTCCCTAATAACACCATTATAAATCGTTAGATTAGTCGTTAGTCGCTTTTGACACAAATAAGTAGCCGGAGGGTTTGGAAAGCCGCCAAATTTAATGAGAAAATCGCCAAGTTGGCAACACTGGCCGGGTGTAATTCAAATGTACCGCGGCGCGCAGCACAGACACACAGCTGCTGCCCAGCCGCAGCACCGGAAATGAAACTGCTGGGAGAAAAACTGACTATCAGAAATGTAACGTTATCTTTGATAATATTTCGTCTCCTCATTTTTCGTCAACGAAAGTAAAGAGAGATTTTGGCATCGTTTTTATTTAGTAAACTACATTTTCGATATTGCATGATGCAGTTATTGTTTACTGCCGTCGGTGCCGTCTCGTCATCGTCTCGTTTTCGTCATGGAAAAAAAGGTCGTTGACGAACATATTTCATCATAGTTTTAGTCAACGAAATTAACACTAGTAGAGGGTCGCTGTCATTGATGCGTTTTGCAACCCCGGGCCGCTGTTTTGAGGGAAGGGGGGGGTCAGAGGGCCTAGGTATAAAAGTCACGGCTCGCCACTGCTAAGAAGGTTATAAAGGAACTACAGCACGGTCACATGACTTCACGTCACCACCGCTAAGCTAAAGGCAGCTAATGTTGGGTTATAAAGGAACTACAGCACGGTCACATGACTTCACGTCACCACCGCTAAGCTAAAGGCAGCTAATGTTGGGCTATAAAGGAACTACAGCACGGTCACATGACTTCACGTCACCACCGCTAAGCTAAAGGCAGCTAATGTTGGGCTATAAAGGAACTACAGCACGGTCACATGACTTCACGTCACCACCGCTAAGCTAAAGGAGGCTAATGTTGGGCTTTAAAGGAACTACAGCACGGTCACATGACTTCACGTCACCACCGCTAAGCTAAAGGTGGCTAATGTTGGGCTATAAAGGAACTACAGCACGGTCACATGACTTCACGTCACCACCGCTAAGCTAAAGGAGGCTAATGTTGGGCTATAAAGGAACTACATCACGGTCACATGACTTCACGTCACCACCGCTAAGCTAAAGGCAGCTAATGTTGGGCTATAAAGGAACTACAGCACGGTCACATGACTTCACGTCACCACCGCTAAGCTAAAGGAGGCTAACGTTGGGCTATAAAGGAACTACAGCGCGGTCACATGACTTCACGTCACCACTGCTAAGCTAAAGAAGGCTAATGTTGGGCTATAAAGGAACTACAGCACGGTCACATGACTTCACATCACCACCGCTAAGCTAAAGGAGGCTAACGTTGGGCTATAAAGGAACTACAGCACGGTCACATGACTTCACGTCACCCCCGCTAAGCTAAAGGAGGCTAATGTTGGGCTATAAAGGAACTACAGCACGGTCACATGACTTCACGTCACCACCGCTAAGCTAAAGGAGGCTAATGTTGGCCGCGATGACATTTAAAATACTGAGTTGTGTCAGGGTTTAGGACTCATTCCTGCAGCCCTGTAATGATAGTTGTGCAGGATATAGCAGATAATATATACAAAACATAAAATGGGAAAGAAAATAGATGTGAGGCCGGTTGTAAAACGTCCTTCTCCCACACACTCTTTAATTTGCTGCACTTTCTGGAATATAAAGACGAAAATCACAGGTCAGAGGTGATCCATGCTGAACGTTTATTTCCTCTCTGAGTGCTCCTGAGCAGAAAACGCTCTCACTCACCAATTCCATTAGTTTTTGAATGGCCCTGCCTCCACATCACATCACATTTGACTTGGTAGACTGTGGGCAATCCCCACAGGACAAATTTGGGGTAAAGTGTCTCAGTCACAACGACATGGTGACTGCAGTGGGGTTTGAACCTGTGCCCCCCTGATTCGAACCCCAACGCACTAGTCCACTTCGCCACAGCCTCCCTCCCACATCACACAACATGTCAGTGAATGCTCCAGCTTCACATCCATTCCACCTCTATTTCAGGCTAAGCTAACTTTCTTCTGGATGAAGGCAAGAGAGCACATTTTCCAAAAAGGTTACATCAAAAATTAGATGAATTATTCGCCGGAAAATCCAGACACTGACACTGAATATAAAGTTGAGTTACACGGTAGAGATTTGCATATGAACCGTCAAGGATCAAGACTATGCTGGTGTTTTATGCAAATAACAAATCCAAAGTGATGCATTTCCCTCAACAAAGCACTCAATATTAAAACTAACTTCACAAATTAAATAAAAAACTTTAGTTACTCTTATAACTGTATTATCTCCTGACATACTTCAGCTAACTCAGTGGGCGTACAGAAAGAGTGAATCAAAAGGTATGTTATTGATTATCAGTCGGAAAGATGTTTTATTTAGAAAGATTACCGCATACATCCTTCTGTGAGTCTGTGTCCTCGTTTCAAAAAGATATTTTGATCGTGATATTTTAGCAGCGGAGCTCATAAAGTGTAGACCGATGTTTGAGGAAGAAAAGATAAGGAATAGAGGAAAGATATATTCCGGCTGTGATTGAGTGTTTGTCGTCACTTTGCAACGACTTTCAACTAAGGACAAGATTCAAGGCTTTATTGTCATGGGCTCAGAGTAGATATGGCAAATAAGAACTTTGGTCCTCCAACAGTGCAACATATAGGACATGGAACAAATAAAACAGAAAAGCACACGACGAAATGTAAACAAACGCTGAAATAAAAGGATACAGCAGAAAGTGGCGTCGACGTTGCTAACAGTTGATTTGAGCACGCACAAAACGGCGCATGTTAAAAACGTCTTATCGATACTGCAAATGTTGGTTTTACTCCTGAAGCCCTTTGTGATGGGAGTGTTAGCAAGGACCAAAGAGGTTTTGGTAAAAAAATATTAGTGTGCATGATCTGTAAGTGGAGACGCACCCTTTGTCAAATTCTTAGGAATAAGTCAAACTGAAAAAGAAAAAAAATTCTTAGCTAAAAGTTCTAAATCTGAGAAAATTCTAAGAAAAAGTTTAATTCTGATAAAAAAGTAATATTCTTAGAAAAGTCAAAATTGGAGAAAAAAACGAATTCTTATAAATCTGAGAAAATAAGTTAAAATGAGAGAAAAGCGAAAATCTGAGAAAAAGTTGAATTATTAGAAAAAAGTCAAATTATTAGAAAAAAGTCCAAAAATTAGAAAAAAAATTTAATTAAAAAAAAAGTCAAATTCTTAGAAAAGTCAAAATTGGAGAAAAATTATAAATCTGAGAAAATAAGTTAAAATGAGAGAAAAGCGAAAATCTGAGAAAATAAGTTACATTCTGAGAAAAAGTTGAATTATTAGAAAAAAGTAAAATTATTAGAAAAAAGTCCAAATATGAGAAAAAAATTTAAATCTAAAAAAAAGTAAAATTCTTAGGAAAAAGTCAAAATTGGAGAAAAAAAAACTAATTCTCCGAAAAATTCAAAATTGTAGAGAATATTACATTCCTAGAAAAACGTCAAAATATGAGAAAAAAATAAAATCTAAGAAAAAGCCAAATTCTGAGAAAAAGTCAGTATTCGTGAAAATATTGTCCTCCATGAAACCGTGGCGCAAAAACAATGGGGTAAAACGAAGTCGATGGCTTTTGGAAAATGTTGAAAAGGGACATTTTGCCACCTTGTGTTGTTTGTGGCGACTTCAGCGATGATTTACTGACTGTGCGATACTGACTTATTATTACTGTATCCATCGCTGTCATTTCACGTGACACTGATGTTCTGGATGATGAAGCATCTTATTTTTGCTGACTCGGACATTCAGCCGTATTTATTCACACGTTTAAAAAATGTCGCCAGGGTTTTCTGCTGCAAACAGAAAGTGATTAATTCCACATAAATAAATGTCAGCGTCTGCAGTTTCAGTTTGGAAGCTGTCAGTGATGGAGAGCGCTTATATGCATGAAGGGAGAGCTGGAGACTTTGCTCAGGCGTTTAACTGGGAATTAAACTTTTATTGTGACGAGTTGTTGAGGTCTTGGTTAAGGCAGGGGTCTGCTCTGGCTCCCTTGAGCTTACCCTGGCTCCTTGAGCTTACTCCTGACTCCGGCTCCTTGAGCTCAGACAAAAATAAGAAGGAAAAACAAATTAAAAAAATTGTAGGACTATTTATATTTTCTTGCACGGTTGAAAATGTTTCGTATCTTGTATTTTGAGGCGACACGTAAATAAAAATTAAAAAACGGTTTTAATTTGGTAAACTCAAATATGCGTCACATCCTGCTACGGTCTGACCGGCGCCTTTTCCTGCAGGCGAATAACCTGACCCCCGGCTCGATGAGCGAACTATGGATACATCAAAGAACAGAAAAGTATGGGTTTAATTCTGCGTGGTTAGAGTTGTCTGCTTTCACAGCAAAGGATGCTGGCTCTGTGGAGAGGAGTTCAAAGGTGCTGCTGCTTTACGTATTGGAGGGAAACACGGGAGGGGAAGACAGCTGACGACCTTCAGTCATCAATCAATCAGTAACTCTTTAGGGAGCAGCTATAGGTTTGATTTATTTCAAAGTGGGTCCATTTGAATTATATTCATCTTCAAATGGTTATCTTACGTGCTGTGTTGATTTATTTGAAGTAGGCCTGTGTATTTTTTTAATTCTCCTTATATATATATTTGTTTATCATTAGAGGTAAACTGTTTCCTATAATGTAATAATATAATAAATGCAAAGAAACTGTATTTTTTGTCTATGATATAACAATATATACAACTTTATAAGCTATCAAATATGTTTTGCGGCTCCAGACAAAAGCAATTGGTGGAAAAGGGGTCAAAGTGGCTCTTTTGGTCAAAAAGGTTGCGACCCCTGGACACACAACTCAGCTGCAGTACTTTAACTGGGCGATTTGAAGCTCGGGCACCTGGTTCTCAGATTTAAACATTTTCTCAGGATATTATTATATTTTTCAGATTTAGATTTTCTTCTCCAACTTTAACTTTTTGGAGAATTAGATTTTTTTTTCATTCAGTTTTTCACTTTTCTCCGATTTTGAATTTTTTTCTCAGATTTTCACTTTTTGCAGAATTACAATTTTTCTCAGATATTATATTTTCAGATTTAGATTTTTCTCTGATTTTACTTTTTGCAGAATTACATTTTTCAGTTGGAAGATAGTGAAATTCTGAGAAAAAAGTCAAAATCGGAGAAAGGTAATTTCCAATTTTGACATAATTTTCTCAAAATTGTTTTTTTCTCAGATTTTGACTTTTTTCAGAATTTCAATTTCTTCTTGAATTTTTCCTTTTTCTAATTTTCTTGAATTTGTTCCTCGAATTTTACTTTTTTCAAATTTGTGGACTATTTATCTTTATATCTTTTGACTCTTTCTCAGATATTGATTTCTTTCTCAGAATTTCCAAGATTTTGACTTTGTATCTTTTGGACTCAGAGACGCAACACTTCATCAATGTTTCTCCTTCTCCCTGGCTTCTTGAAAACATTTTCTTCAGATGTGTTGACGCTTTCCAGGTTGGATTTGATCAAAAAGCCATCCTTGCATCGAGCTGTTGGAACGATAGGACGCTCTGTGAAGCCAACAAAGAAGGGAGCAGAGGGTAGAATACAAAGCAGTGGGGAGGCTTGACATTTCTTGTTGAGCACAATGGGCCTTTCGTCTTCCCGCATGTTGATAAGAAATGAATTTCTCTCTCTGTGTGACACGTCTGTAGCCACGGAGAAGTCATGCATAAATGGAGGAGATGGAAAATATGTGTTACAGAACGGCTGCCTGGGAAAAAGAAGAATGGTGGCCAGTTTTCCCAACAGGATATTTAATATGTAGACAGGCTGACGGGCGCACCCCCCCTTCGGTGTATCGTTCCCACTGAGTGACAATAGTCATGACTTATGCTAATGTGGAGCTGCTGATGAATACACTCAGAGGGAGGACACACTCAGAGGGAGGACACACTCACACTCAGAGGTCACACTCAGAGGGAGGACACACTCACACTCAGAGGGA
This sequence comes from Champsocephalus gunnari, assembly GCA_036324595.1. Taxonomy (NCBI): domain Eukaryota; kingdom Metazoa; phylum Chordata; class Actinopteri; order Perciformes; family Channichthyidae; genus Champsocephalus; species Champsocephalus gunnari. The sequence continues at coordinate 1,956,497 of CM070435.1, read as the reverse complement.
GGACACACACTCAGGGAGGACACTCAGGGAGGACACACTCACACTCAGAGGTCACACTCAGAGGGAGGACACACTCACACTCAGAGAGGACACACTCACACTCAGAGGGAGGACACACTCAGGGGGGACACTCAGAGGGAGGACACACTCACACTCAGAGGAGGACACACTCACACTCAGAGGTCACACTCAGAGGGAGGACACACTCACACTCAGAGGAGGACACACTCACTCAGGGAGGACACACTCAGAGGGAGGACACACTCACACTCAGAGAGAGGACACACTCACACTCAGGGAGGACACACTCAGGGAGGACACACTCAGAGGGA
>CM070435.1:1951165-1953665 GCA_036324595.1 Champsocephalus gunnari | reverse complement strand
AAACACATTCAGAACACCATTGACTTCCGGACCAGAGGACAAGAAGGGATGAACAGCTGACGCACTCCTGCCCCACTCTCCATGCCAGGTACGGTTACACATACAAGGCATTCACGTTGCTTTGTCTGGCGGTGCGAACATGAACAATGAAAGGAAAATAAGTTGCAGTAAGTAGAAAAAAAAGTCAATATATAAAGATAATACAACATAAGTATTTTTAACTAACAACCACATTTAGATTTAACTATTCAAATAACTTTCAAAGCTCAAAAACAGAAAACACTTATAGGCAGTGTATTATTAAAGTGGAGGGCTGTGCAGACAAGTATATCTGACTTTAAAGGTCCCATGTCATGCTCTTCTGGTTCTGACCCGTCCCCCTTGTGAAGGTTGTTCTGCATGTGACCGGTCTGCAGTCTCTAACCCTCAAAGTGCACTCTGTAGGAGTAAAGCTCTGACTCAGAGAAGACCTGTCTGCTGTCCCCTGAACGCCTCGTTGGACATTTCTCTGTTTCTCCATTTGATTCTTCCGGGAACCCAAATGAACCAATCAGCGGAGCTCCTCACACACCGATGGGGACCTTTAGCGTACATTTTCAACCAACAGGGAGTCCCATTGACGTGCATGGAGCTCGTGGCTTGGTAACAGACGAGTTGGGAAGGTGGAGAAAGGCTCTCCGCAGACCCGTTCTCACAGCGTTACAAACCTTCTTTCTTTCTCGATATCAAGCCACACTTATTGTTTTCACTTCGGCTGTGAGTGTGTGTGTGCTCAGGATGAGTTTTGCTTGTTCTCGCTGTATCGCCGACCTGGAAACCTGTCCGCTCCTCGCAGCAACGAGCCTCGCAACATCCGACCAATCAGAGCACAGTGGGCTCACAGGGAGGGGGAGGGGCAGGAGCTCCAACGAGAGTGTGGGACAGAGAGTGAACACACAGACTCTACAGAGATGCTGTGAGAAACCAATGTGAGTTTGGAACTTTGAACAATGTGAATCTATTCTAGTCGACCTCAACGATGGAGCGATTATCAGTAGAAATGGCCGTGACACGGGACCTTTAAGACACAGAATACATGGGGTCTCCCCCGGGACGCTGCAGGGGCTCCAGAGCTTCTAGTTTGACCTCACATGTGCTCCCTGAATATGTGGGGTTTCCCCCGGGACGCTGCAGGGGCTCCAGAGCTTCTAGTTTGACCTCACATGTGCACCCTGAATATGTGGGGTTTCCCCCTGGGACGCTGCAGGGGCTCCAGAGCCTACTTTGACCTCACATGTGCTCCCTGAATATGTGGGGTTTCCCCCTGGACGCTGCAGGGGCTCCAGAGCCTACTTTGACCTCACATGTGCTCCCTGAATATGTGGGGTCTCCCCCCGGACGCTGCAGGGGCTCCAGAGCCTACTTTGACCTCACATGTGCTCCCTGAATATGTGGGGTCTCCCCCCGGACGCTGCAGGGGCTCCCCAGTGACTCCCAGCATGCTGTAAGTGCATTAAATGTACTAAAACATCCCTCAGGGAGTCACACAAGGTTCATTATTAAACAGTTCCCGTTAGCTCCTCTGCAGAGGCGAATTATAAAACACCAGATCACATATTTAACCCCTCGCTGACTCGTCCTGAATCATTAATGCTGCAGTCGCTGACCCCCTGAATACTGCATGCCTTATATATCACTATGGATACAGCGGTCATCGATCAGGTCTGAGAGCCACCCCGCCTGCCTCACACACACACGTAGCGTTTAAGTTTGCAAATTAAACTCGTGCAGGAGACTTTTACTGAACACTTGGAGCATATGAATACTTTAAATCTTCATCACGCGATGCAGTCGTTGCCCTCGTCTCATAAAGAGGTGCGACAAGTTATTACTGCCAGAGCAAAGAGGTGAGATACGGCAGCCGTGCTGAATAAGATCTGTTCAATATTCATGTGCGTCCTGCAGTTCATGCCCGCCCACGCGGAGCCTCTTCGCCGGGGCCGAAAGTGATATTCATTAAAAAAGATTAGCGTTTTAATCAGTTAGTTGGCTTTTCGTGTTACGTTTCACTTTTGATTCGGGACAAAGGGTTCTTTGTTGGCGTGATGGAGGGGAGACAAACCCACAGGGATCAGCGAGTCAGCGCATCTAATGTAAAACATACTCAAAACAATACGTGAGAAATGTGCAAATTCAAATGAGGACGAATTACAGGGCAGCGTGCATCCTTCTCATGTTTTTATTGATGTACTTTGTAGTTTCTGTCCCAGCATGCTCATTAATAACTGGTGTTTACCTTACTGTGCGTCACTCATTTACATTCAGTTCTATCCTGATATCTAGGGTTAAAAGACTGATGTCGCAGCAGGATCTGGAGACACTCGTCCATGCCTTTATCTTCAGTAGACTGGACTACTGCAAAGGTGTCTTCACAGGTCTCACTGAAACATCTATGAGGAAGCTGCAGCTGATTCAGAACGCCGCTGCTCGAGTCCTCACTGACACAAACGGTACGTCCACA
>CM070435.1:1881165-1946165 GCA_036324595.1 Champsocephalus gunnari | reverse complement strand
AAGGAACTACAGCACGGTCACATGACTTCACGTCACCACCGCTAAGCTAAAGGAGGCTAACGTTGGGCTATAAAGGAACTACAGCACGGTCACATGACTTCACGTCACCACCGCTAAGCTAAAGGAGGCTAATGTTGGGCGTGATGGCGTTTAGTCGTCTCGTTTAGTTTGTTATCAACCTCTGTTTTTAAATCCTCCACTGGGGTATATACTGATGTATTTTATGTCGTAGAACAAAACGTTAACATCTCTTCCGCTTGTGATAACCGCTTCTTTTCACCCGATCCATGGCAGAAACCTGATTTGATGACTTCCTGTCACTGTTATTTTTTTCCCGGTACAAATCGGGTCGCAACAACTACTCCGAATCAGTCTCGCGGCGCTCTTTGCTACAGTAGTCTTATTTGATATTATCAGGACACTTTATTGTCCCGCTGTGTTTTCCCAGCGAGGCAGAAAGAGGGCAGCTGTTATTAATCTCTGATAATCACCTTCATAAACACCGCCTCGCTGCAGGGAATAAAATAATAAAAACGGAGTGTCTTTTATAATAAAAACAATTTACGATGACTCACGCCGTCTGACAAACTGTTTCAGAACATAATGGCGTGTCCTCCCACTGTTCCTCTGACAGAAATCCATGTGTTTTTATCTGCAGAGAGGAGCAGGAGGACATTAAAGCTTCTGGACGTGTTGTGTAAGCTCATGACTCACGGACTGAATGGAAAGCACAGTTTACGGTCTATCAGGCGGCCATATATCTGAGAGAGGAACCATTTCAGAAACGCATGTGGCAGCTTTCCTCCAGGAAGTGTTTCGTAATGTTTTCTGCAGCAGTGTAAATGTAAATACAGTTTCATGATGTGTGGACATAAATAGGTGTCGAAACGGTTGCATAATGAGTGTGATTCTTTTACACATTTCCACTCAGTGACTAAATCCACCTTGTGTTTTACCTGAATAGCCTGTATTTATTATTCTTTTGAATTCAAACCTTTATTTATCCAGATTGGTCCCATTGAGATCATATATCTCTTTTTCAAGGGAGACCTGCAGCATATAGGTTCCACATGAAACATGAAACAATAAAGGACATTATACATTATATATAATACTTCTACTTGTTCTTCTACTTCTACTTTTTAAGTCATTTTCCACTTGGATGGGCGTTCAGAGTGATTGCTTTTTTCGACATAACACCTATAATACACTGTTAATACACTATATTATACATTAACACCAGTATTATACACATATTACTCTGGTATTACCGTACACCAAAGTAACAGCAATATTACTTCCATGTTACACATTAATATTCCCCGTTTACATCCCCGTACACTATTATTATACATTATTAAACATAGGATATATACGGTAAAAGTAGTTTTCCACAATATTTTCAAATCTTTAATCTAAAAATAAAACAGTTGCAGTCTAGGTCGAGAGCAGGAGTTTATATTTCCTTTCAGATGTGTGTTGGAATGTTTTTAACACAAGGACTTCCATATTGATCCCAAAGTCTACACAGGTATTTTTAAAGCAGCGTTGTGTAGGTGTTTGGTCTTTTGTCTGCAGGCAAACAGTTTTAAAAGCAGCTTCAGAAGATGGATAGATATACTTAGGTAGTGAAGTAGTAGAAGTAGTGCAGTACAAATACGTCGTTACTGTACTTAAGTACATTGTTCTGGTATCAGTACTTTACTCAACTACTTTTTACTTCTACTTCTTACATGTTGAACACAAATACCTGTACTTTCTACTTCTTACACGTTGAACGCAAATACCTGTACTTTCTACTTCTCACATGTTGAACTCAAATACCTGTACTTTCTACTTCTCACATGTTGAACTCAAATACCTGTACTTTCTACTTCTTACATGTTGAACCCAAATACCTGTACTTTCTACTTCTTACATGTTGAACTCAAATACCTGTACTTTCTACTTCTTACATGTTGAACTCAAATACCTGTACTTTCTACTTCTCACATGTTGAACTCAAATACCTGTACTTTCTACTTCTTACATGTTGAACTCAAATACCTGTACTTTCTACTTCTCACATGTTGAACTCAAATACCTGTACTTTCTACTTCTCACATGTTGAACACACATACCTGTACTTTCTACTTCTCACATGTTGAACTCAAATACCTGTACTTTCTACTTCTTACATGTTGAACTCAAATACCTGTACTTTCTACTTCTCACATGTTGAACTCAAATACCTGTACTTTCTACTTCTCACATGTTGAACTCAAATACCTGTACTTTCTACTTCTCACATGTTGAACCAAATACCTGTACTTTCTACTTCTTACATGTTGAACTCAAATACCTGTACTTTCTACTTCTTACATGTTGAACTCAAATACCTGTACTTTCTACTTCTTACATGTTGAACTCAAATACCAGTACTTTCTACTTCTTACATGTTGAACACAAATACCTGTACTTTCTACTTCTTACATGTTGAACACAAATACCTGTACTTTCTACTTCTTACATGTTGAACTCAAATACCTGTACTTTCTACTTCTTACATGTTGAACTCAAATACCTGTACTTTCTACTTCTTACATGTTGAACTCAAATACCTGTACTTTCTACTTCTTACATGTTGAACTCAAATACCTGTACTTTCTACTTCTTACATGTTGAACGCAAATACCTGTACTTTCTACTTCTTACATGTTGAACTCAAATACCTGTACTTTCTACTTCTTACACGTTGAACGCAAATACCTGTACTTTCTACTTCTTACATGTTGAACTCAAATACCTGTACTTTCTACTTCTTACACGTTGAACGCAAATACCTGTACTTTCTACTTCTACACGTTGAACTCAAATACCTGTACTTTCTACTTCTCACATGTTGAACTCAAATACCTGTACTTTCTACTTCTTACATGTTGAACTCAAATACCTTACTTTTACTTCTTACATGTTGAACTCAAATACCTGTACTTTCTACTTCTTCATGTTGAACTCAAATACCTGTACTTTCTACTTCTCACATGTTGAACTCAAATACCTGTACTTTCTACTTCTCACATGTTGAACTCAAATACCTGTACTTTCTACTTCTCACATGTTGAACTCAAATACCTGTACTTTCTACTTCTCACATGTTGAACTCAAATACCTGTACTTTCTACTTCTTACATGTTGAACTCAAATACCTGTACTTTCTACTTCTTACATGTTGAACTCAAATACCTGTACTTTCTACTTCTCACATGTTGAACTCAAATACCTGTACTTTCTACTTCTTACATGTTGAACTCAAATACCTGTACTTTCTACTTCTCACATGTTGAACTCAAATACCTGTACTTTCTACTTCTTACATGTTGAACGCAAATACCTGTACTTTCTACTTCTTACACGTTGAACGCAAATACCTGTACTTTCTACTTCTTACATGTTGAACTCAAATACCTGTACTTTCTACTTCTCACATGTTGAACTCAAATACCTGTACTTTCTACTTCTCTCATGTTGAACTCAAATACCTGTACTTTCTACTTCTCACATGTTGAACTCAAATACCTATATTATATAGGTATATCGTATTACCCTACTTATTTAAACTTACCCCACCTTTAAGTACATTTCAAAGCCCATACTTCTTTACTTTGACTTGAGTAAAGAATTTTAGTCAGTACTTCTACTTTTACCAGAGTACTTTTAAACACGAGTATATGTACTTCTACTTGAGTAAAGGATGTACTTTTGCCATCTCTGAACGCTGTGATGCATTAATTAATAACATCTTCCAAAGTGCTGATGTGACACAGGAACATATTCTCTCACATGATATCCCTGTCCGTCTCATTAGCAGCTCGATAACATGTGAAGTATCTCCTCTGGGGGGGTGTCCTACTTACAGCCTCTCAGGCGACTCCTGGTCCCGCATTAATCTCCTTCCCCGGGGAACACGGGTATTGATGTGCTGTTCCTCTGACATTAATCTCACTTATGAACGAGATTAATGAGACGACCATGACGACTTCTGAAACACAACTGTTAAAAACCACCAAAGAAGATGAGGCACTATTCTGAATGTATGTGAAAGGCTAAGGGGCGGGACATCTCTAAGCTGGTTGACCAATCACAATAGAGCCGGCCAGCTAACCAATCAGAACAGACTGGGCTCTAGTTTCAGACAGAGGGTGAAAAGAGGTGCTGCAACACACTACATACTGATATACACCTGAACATCAGCAGGAGAGGACTCTTTAAAGTAGAGACACTACATACTGATACACACCTGAACATCAGCAGGAGAGGACTCTTTAAAGTAGAGACACTACATACTGATACACACCTGAACATCAGCAGAAGGGGACTCTTTAAAGTAGAGACACTACATACTGATATACACCTGAACATCAGCAGGAGAGGACTCTTTAAAGTAGAGACTCTACATACTGATATACACCTGAACATCAGCAGGAGAGGACTCTTTAAAGTAGAGACACTACATACTGATATACACCTGAACATCAGCAGGAGAGGACTCTTTAAAGTAGAGACACTACATACTGATATACACCTGAACATCAGCAGGAGAGGACTCTTTAAAGTAGAGACACTACATACTGATATACACCTGAACATCAGCAGGAGAGGACTCTTTAAAGTAGAGACACTACATACTGATATACACCTGAACATCAGCAGGAGAGGACTCTTTAAAGTAGAGACACTACATACTGATATACACCTGAACATCAGCAGGAGAGGACTCTTTAAAGTAGAGACACTACATACTGATATTCACCTGAACATCAGCAGGAGAGGACTCTTTAAAGTAGAGACACTACATACTGATGTACACCTGAACATCAGCAGGAGAGGACTCTTTAAAGTAGAGACACTACATACTGATACACACCTGAACATCAGCAGGAGAAGACTCTTTAAAGTAGAGACACTACATACTGATATACACCTGAACATCAGCAGGAGAGGACTCTTTAAAGTAGAGACACTACATACTGATACACACCTGAACATCAGCAGGAGAGGACTCTTTAAAGTGGATACACTACATACTGATATACACCTGAACATCAGCAGGAGAGGACTCTTTAAAGTAGAGACACTACATACTGATATACACCTGATCATCAGCAGGAGAGGACTCTTTAAAGTAGAGACACTACATACTGATATACACCTGAACATCAGCAGGAGAGGACTCTTTAAAGTAGAGACACTACATACTGATATACACCTGAACATCAGCAGGAGAGGACTCTTTAAAGTAGAGACACTACATACTGATATACACCTGAACATCAGCAGGAGGGGACTCTTTAAAGTAGAGACACTACATACTGATATACACCTGAACATCAGCAGGAGAGGACTCTTTAAAGTAGAGACACTACATACTGATATACACCTGAACATCAGCAGGAGAGGACTCTTTAAAGTAGAGACACTACATACTGATATACACCTGAACATCAGCAGGAGAGCACTCTTTAAAGTAGAGACACTACATACTGATATACACCTGAACATCAGCAGGAGAGGACTCTTTAAAGTAGAGACACTACATACTGATACACACCTGAACATCAGCAGGAGAGGACTCTTTAAAGTGGATACACTACATACTGATATACACCTGAACATCAGCAGGAGAGGACTCTTTAAAGTAGAGACACTACATACTGATATACACCTGAACATCAGCAGGAGAGGACTCTTTAAAGTAGAGCCACAACATACTGATGTACACTTGAAATGTATTAAATACTCCTAAATAATCTGTTATTGTAAGAAGTGTTTGAGGTTAGGTTGAGGATGCTTCAAATCCTTCACTTTTTCTTCTTGCGTGACTATTATCATGATTTTTTCTGAGTGATGTAATCCCATTTCTAGGTACAGCCAAAATGGGATTTTTTTCAAATCCCATTTGCTTTAAGTCTCTACCAACATAATTCAATTTATCTTTGCACCACACACACACACACACACACACACACACACACACACACACACACACACACACACACACACACACACACACACACACACACACACACACACACACACACACACACACACACACCATGTTCACATCACTTCAGGGGACATTACATTGACTTACATGCATTTCCTGGAGACTTATCCGAACCTTAACCAAGTCTTCACCCTAAAATTAATGATCCCCCTTATGGGGACCTCCAATATGTCCCCATAAGGGGGGTGAGTCCCCACACGTGACTATGTAAACAGATGTTGGTCCCCACAAGGATAGCAACGCCAGGCTGCACACACACACACACACAGAGACACAGAGGAAGAGAGAGAAACACACACACACACACAGAGTCTCTACCAACATAATTACATGTATCTTTGTACAACACACACACACACACGCACACACACACACACACACACACACTAACATAATAATAAATAATCATAATATGAAGTGACTTGTTGTGATTCACTGATAATTCGGAGAATTGTGGTTTGATTCCCCGCTGACTAATGCCAGCCGGTTAGAGTGATGTCACATCGAGGAGGACACCACGCTGCCTATCTGCTCATGATCTGGAAACACACACACACACACACACACACACACACACACACAGAGAGAAACACACACACACACACACACACACACACACACACACACACACACACACACACACACACACACACACACACAGAGAAACACACACACCACACACACACACACACACACACACACACACACACACACAGAGACGCAAACAGACACAAACACAGGAACACACACACACAGTCTCTACTAAGATAATTCAATTTAACTTTGTACCACACACACACACACACACACACACACACACACACACACACACACACACACACCATACACACACTTTATTATTGCTGACAGTTTGTTTTTCGCAGACTCATCACAGAAAGGGACGCCGTCTCTCCAGCGATCCGCCTGAAGGTCCTGAAGGTCCTGAAGACCCTGAAGGTCCTGAAGGTCCTGAAGGTCCTGAAGACCCTGAAGGTCCTGAAGGTCCCGAAGGTCCCGAAGGTCCCGAAGCTCCCGAAGGCCCCGAAGGTCCTGAAGGCGCTGAAGGTACTGAAGGCCCTGGAGGTCCTGCAGGCCCTGGAGGTACTGAAGGTCCCGAAGCTCCCGAAGGCCCCGAAGGTCCTGAAGGTCCTGAAGGTCCTGAAGGTCCCGAAGGCCCTGAAGGTCCCGAAGGTCCTGAAGGTCCCGAAGGCCCTGAAGGTCCCGAAGGTCCTGAAGGCCCCGAAGGCCCTGCAGGTCCCGAAGGCCCTGAAGGTCCTGAAGGTCCTGAAGGTCCTGAAGGTCCTGAAGGCCCTGCAGGTACTGAAGGCCCTGAAGGCCCTGAAGGTCCTCAAGGTCCTGAAGGCCCTGAAGGCCCTGAAGGTCCTGAAGGTCCTGAAGGCCCTGAAGGTCCTGAAGGTCCTGAAGGTCCCGAAGGCGCTGAAGGTACTGAAGGCCCTGAAGGTCCTCAAGGTCCTGAAGGCCCTGAAGGTCCTGAAGGTCCTGAAGGCCCTGAAGGCCCTGAAGGTCCTGAAGGCCCTGAAGGCCCTGAAGGCCCCGAAGGCCCCGAAGGCCCTGCAGGTCACTAGTGTGCGTCTCTAACGAGGCGTTCACAGCCAGAGAACAACTCTAATGCGGGACGGGTTCATTCCAGGTTTTTATTATTTGTCCGGCGTTCATTTTTCCTCTGCCTTTTATTAAATCAGCCAAATGTGAACATCTTACACCGTCACGTTGATTCCTTTGTTCAAACCTGACTCAGAGATGTAATGTAAAGCCTCTTTGAGCATTAGGAAAGGAGCTATACAACCCCATGTATTATTATTATATATCTGCGTGTTGTACTTTTGGTTTTGTAATGCTTTAAGTTGCATTTAAATGTTACTTTATAAGTTCTTATTGGTGCACTTCGTCTTCATGCTTTCAATGGTGTCTTAGTAAAGCTCTTTGAATCAGCTGGTGTTGAAAAGAGTTATATATTCTGCCGCTTAATCAACTCTATCTGGATGTATCTTTTACTCATTCCTGCAACTGTATCACAATTATAATTTAGTTTTTGGGTTTATTCAGCCATTGTACTGGACAGACACCCCGGAGTGTATCCCTGTGCTGTGTCAATAAAGGTTTCCAGGTCCATTTTGAATCTGATTCTTCCTCCAAGCGTCCAGTCTTAACTGAGATACACGCCTTAGTGGAGTCTGCAGCAATCCACGTCCTTTACAGCAGAGGCAAACTATTCCTCTGTCGAACAGAAACATGTGTGTACAAATATCTAAATAACTTCTATATCCCAATGTAAGCACGTTCAACAGAAGAGATAATGCACATGTGACGTTCACCCTGCGTTCCTCTTTGTTTGAGCTATTTATAACTGGAGGGCCGGTTTATTGGGTATTTTACGGGCGGGAGCCTCTTTGCTGCTCCGGCTGCAGCCTGTGAGGTCCTGACGCTAAGATGTCATTAAAGTGATGGAGACGCTCTGGAGGAAGTCACTGAACTCCGTCTGGAGAAGTGTCCTCCTCCACTTTCGGTCTGGTGTGAAGAGGAGAGGAGACTTCAGTCCGATTACTGTTTCTGAGTACTTCTACTTTACTCAAGTACCGGATCTGAGTACTTCTACTTTACTCAAGTACAAGATCTGAGTACTTCTACTTTTACTCAAGTACCAGATCTGAGTACTTCTACTTTTACTCAAGTACAGATCTGAGTACTTCTACTTTTACTCAAGTACAAGGTCTGAGTACTTCTACTTTTACTCAAGTACAAGATCTGAGTACTTCTACTTTTACTCAAGTACCAGATCTGAGTACTTCTACTTTTACTCAAGTACCAGATCTGAGTACTTCTACTTTACTCAAGTACCAGATCTGAGTACTTCTACTTTTACTCAAGTACCAGATCTGAGTACTTCTACTTTTACTCAAGTACCAGATCTGAGTACTTCTACTTTTACTCAAGAACAAGATCTGAGTACTTCTACTTTTACTCAAGTACCAGATCTGAGTACTTCTACTTTTACTCAAGTACAAGATCTGAGTACTTCTACTTTTACTCAAGTACAAGGTCTGAGTACTTCTACTTTTACTCAAGTACAAGATCTGAGTACTTCTACTTTTACTCAAGTACAAGATCTGAGTACTTCTACTTTACTCAAGTACCAGATCTGAGTACTTCTACTATTACTCAAGTACCAGATCTGAGTACTTCTACTTTTACTCAAGTACCAGATCTGAGTACTTCTACTTTTACTCAAGTACCAGGTCTGAGTACTTCTACTTTTACTCAAGTACAAGATCTGAGTACTTCTACTTTTACTCAAGTACCAGATCTGAGTACTTCTACTTTTACTCAAGTACCAGATCTGAGTACTTCTACTTTTACTCAAGTACAAGGTCTGAGTACTTCTAATTTTACTCAAGTACAAGATCTGAGTACTTCTACTTTTACTCAAGTACCAGATCTGAGTACTTCTACTTTTACTCAAGTACAAGATCTGAGTACTTCTACATTTTACTCAAGTACCAGATCTGAGTACTTCTACTTTTACTCAAGTACCAGATCTGAGTACTTCTACTTTTACTCAAGTACAATATCTGAGTACTTCTACTGTTACTCAAGACCTGAGTACTTCTTCCACCTAAACCCAATAAACGGATTGTATAAAACGTAATTTATTAAATCTGGATCACAATCTCAAATCCAGCTTCTTCCAAAGATATTGTCCAGTGTTCATTTAGGTCAAACTCAATTTCATCTTGGACCACATTAGCATACAGGTTGCACTCAAAGGGCCGGTTGTAACTATATAAATATATAATATATATTACATTACATTATTGCCTCTGAATTGGATTATTACGGGATAGGGTAATAACGTAGTAATTAACTTCGTCTGAACACAGAAGTCAGGGGAAATAATTGCAAGTCTCTTCAGTGCGAATGTCACAAAACGAGATGCATTGTGGGACATGTAGTTTATCGGCAACATGCTGCCGCAAAGTGGAATCTAACCGTATAATATATTCTTTCAGAGCTCTTGCGGGGCCACGTGGAATGAAGTCACAGGCCGGATTTGCCCCCGGGCCTTCAGTTTGACACCCCTGATTTAGAAACAATATTTAACATCGAGAGATTCCAGGTGTTTACTCCACTTTTGCTTTTATTATTATTATTATATTATTATTATTATTTATATTATTATTTATATATCTGCGTGTTTTATTAGATTTCTCCTGGATTTGTAATGTATTTAAATGAAATTGTACAATGTGTTACTTTTGCACTTGTGTCTTAAAGCACTTTGAGTTGCCTTGTGTTGAAATGAGCTGTATAATCTGCCTTTTAATCAACTACATATCATATCACATATATATATATACGTTTTATTATTTCGTTTTCAGGGCTTTATTCAGTTTCAGCCGCAACAGAGTGTATCCTCGTGAGCTTATTATGTCCATGTCCATTTGATATCATGCATCCTCCAAGCGAACAGTAACAGAAATACACGCTCGTGGACCTCCTCGACCCACTTCACCACGATGGCTTTCCTGGCCAGCATTAAGAGCCTTGAACATCGTCCTCGTGATGTGTTAGACTACCAGAGGACCGGGGACATATCCAAGAAGGTTCTACTGCCACCTGTTGACCGACTGCTGTAGTGATATTTGCACATATTGCCCTCCAACATGTTTGAAAGTTGCTGCATTCCCACAAACAATGCACCCTGTCTTATACTTAGTTTACATAAGGACAATGTTGTGGAGGTAACTCTTTATACCTGTTACTAATTGAAATCTTAGAAGGTAGCTTCAGAGTCCACATATCATCACACAAAGTACACTAAGGCCCTTTCTCATTTCATCAAATCCCCCTCCTCGACTCCTCGACTCCTCGGTCCTCCGGTAGTGACCCGGAAATGAATTTCAGCGCGCCATGTTGAAGGACATCTCATTTCTCTAAATGCACTTCGAGGACCGAGGACCGAGCGTCGAGGAGGCTCTCTGGGGGAGCTATAACCGAGGATACACTGATGGGTCCTCCACGGTCCTCCACGGTCCTCCACGGCTGCTTCGTGGATGCATTTCCGGCAACAGAGATGTTTCAAAGAATCGTGACGCACGGCCGGACTTATCTCAGCCAATCACAGCTCTGCATGCATCCCCTGGATATTATTTTATTAACTGCTTTCATCGCGATGCGATGTTTACAGTGAGAACAGCTGTGAGGTCCGTGCAGAAAGCAGAGCAGTGTGTATACTATATATCACTCAGTATATCAGGCCTACATTACTCTCTGTATTTGCTTTAGTTTAGTAGATATCTACAAACAAAGAGTCGAAATTGTTCTAAAACCATTCAGTGCTTCACAATAAAATACACCACGGCTGTAGCCTGATTTAGGAGCTGTATATGCGTGTGTGTGGTGTAGGTGTGTGTGGTACAGTGTGTAGGTGTGTGTGTGGTGTAGGTGTGTGTGGTACAGTGTGTAGGTGTGTGTGGTACAGTGTGTGCGTAGATGCAGCGGACAGACAGGTCTCATTTGGTTTGGTGTCCTCTGCTTAACTTTTAATACTTGTAAATAAAACTTTTGGCCCGTAATTTATTTTCCACATTGTAGCGACCAGAGAGAGGAGAGAGAGAGAGGGGGGGGGGATATATCCAGTCTCTGATAGTGTTACGTTATTATGAGAGTGCTCTGTTTGATTCTGAAATTGTATATATTTATATAAATATATACACATATATGTGTGTGTGTGTCCGCATCTGTAGCCTGTTATTGTCTCATTATACCGCACTGTGAATGAATCAAAGTAAATATAAGTGGTCATGAACACATCTGTCCATCAGACAGAGGCTGAGCCTCCTGTCATCATTAATGGACGTCTCTTTAAGATGACCGCTCAGAGGAGAGGAGTTCTCCTTTCTCTAACCGCCTGCTGCTTCCCCTCCTCTCTCCTCGGTTCCCCTCCTCGGCTCCTCCGCTCGCATCTCCTGTGGGCGGGACTAATTATCGAGGATAGGAGTCGAGGAGGGGAGTTCGAGAAATGAGAAAGGGCCTTAGACTACCAGAGGACCGGGGACATATCCAAGAAGGTTCTACTGCCACCTGTTGACCGACTGCTGTAGTGATATTTGCACATATTGCCCTCCAACATGTTTGAAAGTTGCTGCATTCCCACAAACAATGCACCCTGTCTTATACTTAGTTTACATAAGGACAATGTTGTGGAGGTAACTCTTTATACCTGTTACTAATTGAAATCTTAGAAGGTAGCTTCAGAGTCCACACATCATCACACAAAGTACACTAAGATGTTCTCAACTCTCCAAGTGTGTCTGCCTTTGGATTGAACAATCTATTTGGATATAAAGTGTTTTAGTTCTTTGTGATCCAGGAACAGCCTCTCGAGTAGGCGAGAGTCTCTTGAAAATGTCTTTGTTTTGATTGGTTGAATTACCAGAAGCGGAACAAAACCGGAAGCACGCGTCTTTGACGTCACAGCCTGAAAACGTAAACAAACCTCCGTGTTGCGACATCTCTGTTGTTGTTGTTTTTTTTGTCTGACAGTTTTGTCGCTTTTATTGCTTTTTAAAACCCTCCTCGTAGTCTCCAGTCTTCGTGTTCATGGTAAGACTTTATATTAATGTGAATGTCGATGTGAAAACGGATAATCAATCGCGTTAAAATCCTCCTTTATCTGATGCTATTGTATGCTAACTAGCTCATATGCTAACATGCTAACAACAATGTTTTTTATAGGGAAATTACGGTTTTTCCTTTAAATATCTCGGTTTTTTCTTCTCTCACAGGTTGTCCTGGAGCTGTAGTTCCCCGGTAAGCTCACGGTAACCGGAGAGATTCATCATGGCTCAGCAGAGAGGAGTCAACAGCCTGCAGTTCAACCAGGACCAGAGTAAGCTAACAGCTAGCATCAGGAGCTAACTGCAGCTACTGTATTCTTTAAATGAAGATGAGTCCTGCATTTAAAATGTTACTCCGACAGACATATTAAAGTATAACCAACTAGCTGAATAGATGTAAAATAATCATTGTTGGAAACTAACTAAGTACTAGTAAACACCTGAGGTACTTGTACTCGAGTATTTTAATTGCATACTACTTTATACTTCTACTCCACCTTTTAATTATTGTGATGCCTGAACACTATAGTTTCTATCTAATCTAACTATATGTATTTGATAGATGTATTTACTAGTTACTTTATACATTCAGATGTTGACACACAACACCTATAACAGCTTAGCAACATGTCGGACATGAAGTTAATGCCCAAGTTGAATTTCACCCCTCTCTTCTTCGGATGCTCACAGGCTGTTTCTGCTGTGCGATGGAGACGGGGGTCAGGATTTATAACGTGGAGCCGCTGATGGAGAAGGGACACCTGGGTGAGAGGAGGCTTTATAACATCAAGGTGCAAGGCTTTTATTGGGCATGCGAACATAGCTACAGTGTAGTCATGACGATGAACATCTGAGGTAATATGATATATTAGATCAATCATTTCTAAGTAGCAGCCAGATGAAAGTTATGGATGTTGTTTCAAAAGATAAGAACTTTATTGATTCAAATTTGGGATTTGTTTGCAGCATAAAAACACAAGGCATTGTTCAAAACAAAAATAAATAAACAAGAAAGTAGAAAATATACGTGTTGAATTTACAAATGAAAGATAACAAGATATAAAGCGAGGCATTCTGTAAGGGTTAATGTGCAGCGACGCTTCATGCCGATCAAGATCCCTCCGCCTCGCGTCGGGCTCCTGATCAGCCTGTCGGGTGCGGCTGCGAGGGAGTGCGGTCATCTTTCAACCAGAAGGTTGTGGGTTCGATCTCAGCCCGTGCAGCCAACATGTCGATGTATCCTTGGGCGAGATACTGAACCCCGAGTTGCTCCCGATGGCCAACGGTGTGTGAGAACTGCTCTGTGTGAATGGGTGAACGACATGTCGTACGTAAAGCGCCTTGAGGGGTCGTAAGGACTGGATACAGCGCTATATAAGTACAGTCCATTTTACCCATAATGACCGCCTCGCTGCACATTATCCCGCGTATTACAAGGCCACATTCTCAACAAAGTAACGTGTAAGTAAAGAGTGACTTCCAATGTTAAAGGTGGGGTAGGTAAGAACGGAGAACCGGCTCGAGTGCGCTCGAATCTGAAAATACACAACCGGAAGAAATCTGCCCCTTCCTCACAGAGCCCCTCCCCCAACGCGCACATGACCAATGAGGGCACGAGATCAGTGTGTGCCCCGATGGAAGGCTGACAGGCAGGTAGGCCATCCAGTTACTTTAGCCGGCTCAGATGATTGGTCGTGCTTTTCACAGCGCCACGGCTTCAAAGCGCTTCAGATATTCATTGCTATCGGGACGTTCAGAGCTTTCCATGGAAAATAACAAGTGTTTCTGAAGTGAATTACCTCTCCCGCCTTTAAGTGAAATGCTTTTATAGATTTCAAAAAAAAATGTATTGATTTTGAATGACGTGCATCCGCTAAGAAAAATAGTTCCTACCGTTTGAACTACGTAGCAACGGCAGGAACGGCTTCGATAGCGTTTTTGAGGAGCTTCATGATTACAGATTTGAAAACATCGCTGCTTGCTTTAAAAGTAGCACAATTCATGATGTCAGACCTTGGGAAGTATCTAGATATCCTGCCCTGATGCCAAAGGAACTGCACGCTGAATATGTGTCGCCGTTTGATGTCTCTGTCTGGACCGCTGCGTGACAAGGAGGGTTTCTGCCCCGTTACTTCTCCGCTGTTTTCTTGTCCCAGTTCCAAACTGTATACAGTTATATCGAGCGGACTTGTTTGTGCCGATGTGAGCGTCTTTAACAACGGTCAATAAGGGCTTGGTCTGTCTGTTCTGGATTAACAACGTGTCACGTGTTCTGAATTGACCAATCAGAATCGAGTATTCAACTAAGCCATGTAATAAATATACATACGTTTGTGACAGATGGAATATTAAATATGAAACTGAATATATAAATGTAAAATGTACAGCGAAGAGAACAACTACGAGTTCTCTTTATTTTTATTTATCTTTTGTTTCTGTTCTGATTTTATGTAAAGCGTCTTTGAGCATTATTTTGTTAATTAACAGATCAATTATCATTAATGTAATGGAAACTTCTGTGCAGCAATGCAGTGGGAGTCACCGACTCAGGAAGGAGACACGGTAGAGAAGGAGCTTTGATGTCAAACACTGATGATTTATTTGGAGTTTCGGCCGGAGCATTCACATCACAAGTCACAGCAGCCACGGTCTGACTGCACGGGTGGATTGCCACGTCAATTCTGGAGCGCCTCTCTCTCGTTAGCCCATTTAACTGGTTTCAAGAGAGAGTAAGAGAGAAACCCGCCGCTGCTGCGTCTGTAAAGCCGTTGTGTCCTTGGGCAAGACACTTCACCTGAACTTGCTCCTGTGGGTATTGTCCACAGTTTCTGACCATTGCATGTATGATATATGTGTAATGTGTGTAAATGTAATAGCGCTTTGAGTCATTGAAAAAGCGCTATAATAAATGTAAGGAATTATTATTATTATTTAGTAATCAACATGTTTTGATAAGATAGCTTTAGACAGCTTGGGCACACTGAGTCACCTGCGTCCGCCACTTATGGCCTCGAAGATGTCATACCCTGGAGTCCATAAACAACAAAGAAGGAAGTGTCCCAGTGCACCCACAACAAAGACCATCTGTGACCTAGTGTTGACCGGTCACAGAATGGGAACAATAACATTATTGGCAGCCTGTGTCCCTAAAGGACAGAGACAATAACATTATTAGCTGAAGCAGCCTGTGTCCTTAAAGGACAGAGACAATAACATTATTAGCTGAAGCAGCTTGTGTCCCTAAAGGACAGGAACAATAGACGTCAAGGTTGGTCCTGTATGTCACATCTAGGAGTCTGAGATAATTATTTCCCTAACAATTAATTTGTGCTTTTTTCAGCAGAACTGTCTCTAAGTGTGTGTGTGTGTGTGTGTGTGTGTGTGTGTGTGTGTGTGTTTCCAGACCATGAGCAGATAGGCAGCGTGGCTTCCTGCTCGATGTTACATCGCTCTAACCTGCTGGCGTTGGTCGGAGGAGGAATCAACCCAAAGTTCTCTGAAATATCCAGTGAGTCACGACAAGTCACGATGACCTACTATAATATGACTTTTTATATAATATGACTTTTTACATAATATGACTTTCTATATAATATGACTTTTTACATAATATGACTTTTCTATATAATATGACTTTTTACATATGACTTTTTATATAATATGACTTTCTATATAATATGACTTTTTACATAATATGACTTTTTATATAATATGACTTTTTACATAATATGACTTTTTACATAATATGACTTTTTATATATGACTTTTTACATATGACTTTTTACATAATATGACTTTTTAATATGACTTTTTATATAATATGACTTTTTACATAATATGACTTTTTATATAATATGACTTTTTATATAATATGACTTTTTATATATGACTTTTATATATGACTTTTTATATAATATGACTTTTTATATAATATGACTTTTTATAATATGACTTTTTATATAATATGACTTTTTATATAATATGACTTTTTTAAATACTTTTAATATGACTTTTTATATAATATGACTTTTTATATATATATGACTTTTTATATAATATGACTTTTTATATAATATGACTTTTTATATAATATGACTTTTTATATAATATGACTTTTTACATAATATGACTTTTTATATAATATGACTTTTTACTGACTTTTTATATATGACTTTTTATATAATATGACTTTTTATATAATATGACTTTTTATATAATGACTTTTTATATAATATGACTTTTTATATAATATGACTTTTTACATAATATGACTTTTTACATAATATGACTTTTTATATAATATGACTTTTTACATATGACTTTTTATAATATGACTTTTTATATAATATGACTTTTTACATAATATGACTTTTTATATAATATGACTTTTTACATAATATGACTTTTTGCATAAAATGACTTTTTATAATATGACTTTTTACGTAATATGACTTTTTACATAATATTACTTTTTGTATAATATTACTTTTTATATAATATGACTTTTTACGTAATATTACTTTTTATATAATATGACTTTCTATATAATATGACTTTTTACATAATGACTTTTTATATAATATGACTTTTTACATAATATGACTTTTTACATAATATGACTTTTTATATAATATGACTTTTTACATAATATGACTTTTTATATAATATGACTTTTTATATATATGACTTTTTACGTAATATGACTTTTTATATAATATGACTTTTTACGTAATATGACTTTTTGCATAATATGACTTTTTACGTAATATTACTTTTTGTATAAAATGACTTTTTATATAATATGACTTTATATATAATATGACTTTTTGTATAAAAGGACTTTTTATATATAATATGACTTTTTATATAATATGACTTTTTACATAATATGACTTTTTACATAATATGACTTTTTCCACATTCAACATTTAAAAAAACAAGATATCTAAACCTTGGAGAAACCGATGATAAGTCTTAATACATACTGACGGGATATCAAACCAGGGTGACATGGATTCACAATAATAAGGTTAATAATGGATTGAATATAACTTTATTTGTACTCTTTGTTCACAGTGCTGGTGTGGGACGACGCTCGGGAGTCTCGAGACCCGAAAGAGAAACTGGTCCTGGAGTTCACGTTCACCAAACCAGTGCTGGCCGTCCGCATGAGGCAGGACAAGTGAGTCATACGCCTGCACTCAGTCAGCCTTTTCTCCGTGTGTCAGAAACAAACCCTCTCTCTCCTCCTCCGTACCCACGTCTCTAAAAACCGGGACCAACGGAGCTGATCCAGATTTGCTGCGTCATGCCCACATTACTAAAATGTGGGCGGGCTTTAAACCCACGGGCCAATCAGAAACGTTGCTGTCAGAACCAATGAGACGTGGTCTGGAAGTGATATGGTCTGTGTTTCCCATTAGCATGCTAACACTCAGAGCTAACCTGTGCTGGAAAGAGTGTGTGAAGAAGCAGGAAGTAGAAAGGAAGTCACCTGGTGGTAAACCTGAGAGAGAGAGAGAGGGAGAGAGAGAGGAGAGAGAGAGAGAGAGAGGAGAGAGAGAGAGGAGAGAGAGAGAGGAGAGAGAGAGAGAGAGAGAGAGAGAGAGAGCTCTATCCTGTTTCAGAGAGGATCCTTGATGTGGTTTGGAACAGGATGTGGAGTTTCATCACGGCAGCGTTTAGCTGACTTTCTGCTTCTCCTGCAGGAGCTCTCGTCTCTCTTTAATTTTTATAAAGTAACTGAAATATGTGAAGCTCGAATGATCGGTTAGGTATTGGAGCAAAACACTTCATAGACATGTTTTTCTAATATATTCGTATATATCTGAGACCTGTAATATATGCCTAAAATACTTGTAGTCAACGTTTTGTTTGCTCCTACTCCAGGATCATCATCGTGTTAAAGAACCGGATCTATGTGTACAGCTTCCCAAATAACCCCGTCAAACTGTTTGAGTTTGACACCAGAGATAACCCCAAAGGTGAGAGGTCCTCTCCAAGATTCAAAGATTCAAAGATTCAAAGGTCCTCGTAAGCTTCAGTGTAGAAATGACATTCTCCTGACCTAAGCTCCTCCCACAATGCAACAAATACAATTAAATACAAATACAGCATAGTACATGAAGTCTCTAGACCTGTACGTAGAATCTGATATGTACAAGAACAGAATATGAAATTAAATAATGTAAATTAAGATGACATTAAAAACGGTTTATTGCGTTGATAACTATTTATATTGGGGCTGTCAAGTTAACGCGTAAAAAATTAATGCCACTAATTATTTTAACGCGATTAACGCATGTGCATTTTTTGCCGTAGTTTCAGAGCATCGAGTTTTAAATGCCATCCAATCCAAGCACACTGCTGATGCCCACAGCACTTGAAAGTGTGCGAGGGAGACGCCTGGACACGTCTACGAGCAGCACACTTTCAACAAAGTTCGCTAAATGGGCGGCGACAGCTTTCAGGCCAATTCACGTGGTGGTGACGAGCGGCTGCGCGATGTAACTCGGGTCGACTGCGCGATGTAACTCGGGTCGACTGCGCGATGTAACTCGGGTCGACTGCGCGATGTAACTCGGGTCGACGCGATGTACTCGGGTCGACTGCGCGATGTAACTCGGGTCGACTGCGCGATGTAACTCGGGTCGACTGCGCGATGTAACTCGGGTCGACTGCACGATGTAACTCGGGTCGACTGCGCGTATGAATCGCCTTCCAGAGCCACCACTGTGTCGACAACTCAACTTGCATGAAGTCCAAAAAGCGAAAGTCGAGGATTTAAGAAAAAGACTCCCCGGAGCCCACGGGACCTCACTCACCTCGGCCACAGCGCATTGTTTTGACCCGCAGTGCGGACTTCCGTCTCTTGCTTTGACAGCTGTGAAAACTGTTGAAATTGTTATCCTCGCGTCCAGGAGAGAAGCTTTAAATGGAGTCTCTGAGATGTTTTCAAATTGGTACTTTAATTAAAAACAAAGGCGCGGGTATGTTTACAAGCAGAATATTGTTCATTCAGAAAAACAGCTGTGTTCTGCTCTCTGGGTGAGCGAAGAAGGAGGCCGTACCCCTCGGGTCGCTATTTATATATCCTCTGCTGGCTCCTCCCCGCGGGCCGGCTCTCCACGTCTTAATGTCCGTTGTTACGTTAAACAGAGGATTCAGACATTGTACATTCATATACGTAAACACGCCTCTTCTCCTCATATTTTCTTTCATCACTTTTCCTTTAACACATTCTAAACGTTGTAGTCAATATTCTAAAAAATACAGAAAATACTTCACGGCTGGTTTGGTTTCTGGTCATTCCGGATGTTTGTCACATCTTACCCACGTCTGTAAACAATAACTTTATTCAAATAAACTGTACCTTCGTTTAATATTCAGCAATAATAATACGTCTCTAGTTGCAGTGTTGAAATCAGTAGGTTTCGGTGTGCATCACTCCGTGTCATTTCGCTACTTAATTCACCTCTATAAGAAATGGGGAATTAGCCACATGCTAACTGCTAACCGGAGATGAAGGATTTTCAGAATAAAGGCTTAACAACTGGTTGTGCACAAGAATTTTCTGGTTTTTCAGTATAAAACAGCATTTATCTGACGGTATGTTTAAGCTACATATATACCATCAAAACATTGATTTTAATTTCGCCGACCACACACACACACACACACGCACACGCACACACACACTCACACACACAGTCACACGCACGCACGCACACACACACACACACACACGCACGCACGCACGCACGCACACACACACACACACAGTATTATTGTATGAGAGAGGTTCCAGGTTGAATTGAGGAGAATATTTCTCATTGTTCAAATGATAATAAACATTATTATAAAGCATATGTGTCCGCTCACATGTTGATAAGAATATTAAAAACTTGAAAATATCCCTCTGAGGAACATTTAGAACAGACAGGACTGACAGCCCTAATGTATATTCACAAGTAAACGAGTTGTTTTAATGGATGTACCCCCCCCCTCTCTCCAGGTTTGTGTGACCTGAGTCCCAGCCTGGAGAAGCAGCTGCTGGTGTTTCCAGGCCATAAGTGTGGAAGCCTGCAGCTCGTAGTGAGTCAGGGGGTCGACTCATGTGTAGCACTTCCTGTCCCCTTTGTCCGGAGGTCAATGGTGTTCTGAATGTGTTTTTGGTTGTTTTCCCCGAAATAATAATAATAATTTCTCAGATTTCAATTTTTCTCAGAAATTTGACTTTTTTTTAAAATTTATCTAAAATTTATCTAAAATTAAGAATTTGTTCTGATTTTTTTTTGTCCGAATTTAAACTTAACTCTCGGATTTTTCTCAGATTTCATTTTTTCTCAGAATTTAACTTTTTTCTCTAATTTTGCATTTTCTCTCAGAAATGTGCCTTTTTTTCACTAATTTAGAATTTATCTAAAATTAAGAATGTTTGCTCATATTTACATTTTTCTCATATTTTGATTTTTTTCTCCGAATTGGTGGTGGGGGAGCCGTTGTTATGGAAATCTGAGACCCAAGAATTGTAACTTTAATCTCGGTTTTTGATTTTTCTCATATTTGGATTTTTCTCAGATTTAAATGTGTTCTCAAAACCCTAACTTTGTTCACATCCTCCCTGCACCGCTGTACAGAACATGTTCAATATAAAACCATCTTGTGTTTTCTCCAGGATTTGTCGAACACGAAGCCCGGCACGTCCTCGGCTCCGTTCACCATCAACGCCCATCAGAGTGAGATCGCCTGCGTGGCTCTGAACCAGCCGGGCAGCGTGGCGGCGTCCGCGTCTCGCAAAGGAACGTTGATCCGTCTGTTCGACACCACGACACGAGACAAACTGGTGGAGCTGCGCCGGGGAACCGACCCCGCCACACTCTACTGGTAAACACCCATCGTAGAGCCATAGTGCGTCTCCCTTATCCTATTAAGCTGGAAACTATTATTGTATTCATTCATACATCTTTGGGTTTTAGTTTGACGACAGGACATTTAAAGACCTTGGACTTTAAGGAAACAAGGATATTGTCCAAAGTACATGTCATAGTTTTAACTATAGAATCTGGCTCTGATTCTCTCATTACTTTTCCAGCATCAACTTCAGCCACGACTCGTCCTTCCTGTGTGCGTCCAGCGATAAAGGAACCGTCCACATCTTCGCTCTGAAAGACACCAAACTGAACCGCCGCTCAGCGTAAGCTTCCTCGAGCTCACCTGCTCTATCACCCGTCTTATTATCCGGGTTCTTACGGTCATTGCAAACCTGGGAAAGTCATGGAAAGTCAAAATGCTAATTCCAGGGCCTGGAAAACAATATTTTCCCCAAAGTTTTGGAAAAGTCATGGAAGTTAAACTAAAGTTGCATCAAATATAATTTATATTTTTAGCTAATCGCCAAAATAGTAATACTTTAAAGGTGGGGTAGGTACGTTTGAGAAACCGGCTCGAGATCGCTAGAATTTGAAAATACACAACCGGAGAAAATCTGTCCCTTCCTCCAACACACACGCACGCGCACATGACCAATGAGGGCACGAGATCAGTCTGTGCCCCGATGGAAGGCTGACAGGCAGGTAGGCCATCCAATCGGATTGGTTGTACTTTTTACAGCGCCACGGCTTCCACAGATGACATTTTGTATGGATTTGTTGTCAAAGCACTTCAGATATTCACTGCTATTTTTAACTTTCTGCTTTTGACTCTTTCTTTTCTCAAATCTTGACTTTTCCTCATCATTTCTTAATTCTGCATAAATATATAAATTTCATTTCATTTCATTTCAAACCTTTATTTAGACAGATAGGACCCTTGAGATCATGGATCTCTTTTAGAAGGGAGACCTGCATCGATTTAGTTCCACATGAAACATAGAAACAACATGAAAACAAACAATAGAGGACATCATATTTACATATTCACCAACACTTACGAGCACCCGTAGCGTCAGAAAGCATCTCGTGCTCAAAACATTCAGAGAAATCAAATTGCTCAGTTTTAATTTGCACTGTAGGCTGTTCCAACAAGTGGAGCTGCGCACATAATTCTTACACAGGGATTAATGTGTGTGTGTGTGTGTGTGTGTGTGTGTGTGTGTGTGTGTGTGTGTGTGTGTGTGTGTGTGTGTGTGTGTGTGTGTGTGTGTGTGTGTGTGTGTGTGTGTGTGTGTGTGTGTGTGTGTGTGTGTGTGTGTGTGTGTGTGTGTGTGTGTGTGTGTGTGTGTGTGTGTGTGTGTGTGTGTGTGTGCAGGCTGGCGCGTGTGGGGAAGGTGGGCCCTGTGATTGGTCAGTACGTGGACAGTCAGTGGTCGTTGGCCAGCTTCACGGTTCCCGCTGAGTGCGCCTGTATCTGCGCCTTCGGGAAAAACACGTCCAAGAACGTCAACTCCGTCATCGGTGAGTCAAAGCGGGCCGGAGGGCGATGTGGGCTTTCTGTGAGACGGACTTTACTGATTCTCTGATCGGTGGTTCCTGTCCTCTCACAGCTCAGCCTGCTGTTTCCTTCACCTGGTTTTATCTCTCCCTTTGACCCGGGCCCCTTCTCGTTTCTCTAAGTCCCCTCCTCGACTCCTTTCCTCGACTCCTATCCTCGACTCCTTTCCTCGACTCCTATCCTCGACTCCCCTCCTCGGCTCCTTTCCTCGACTCCTTTCCTCGACTCCTATCCTCGACTCCCCTCATCGACTCCTTTCCTCGACTCCTTTCCTCGACTCATATCCTCGACTCCTTTCCTCGACTCCTATCCTCGACTCCTTTCCTCGACTCCTATCCTCGACTCCCCTCCTCGAATCCTTTCCTCGACTCCTATCCTCGACTCCTATCCTCGACTCCTTTCCTCGACTCCTATCCTCGACTCCTATCCTCAAGACTTAGTCCCGCCCACAGGAGATGCGAGTGGAGGAGTCGAGGATGGGAGCCGAGGAGAGAGGAAGGGAAGCAGCAGGGGGCTAGAGAAATGAGAACTCTTCACCCTTTGACCCGGGCCCTTTCTCATTTCTCTAAGTCCCCTCCTCGACTCCTTTCCTCGAGACTTAGTCCCGCCCACAGGAGATGCGAGTGGAGGAGTCGAGGAGGGGAAGCAGCAGGGGGCTAGAGAAATGAGAACTCCTCTCCCATTGACCCGGGCCCTTTCTCATTTCTCTAACTCCCCTCCTCGCACAGCCCCACCTAGTGTCAGCAGAAAGCATTACAAATAATGATTACATCAAAATAAATATATAGAATATATTTTAACAAATAAATAAACACGAGGATAAGTGTGTGTTATTGTTGAGTAAATGACAGAGTGGTTTAGAAAAGAATACAAAATTAGAAGGAAAATGAAACAATACAGAGTTCAGTTTTCTGAGCCCCTCCTCTCCCCGTAACTAACGGCAACAACAGTCCTACATTATTCAATTAAAACAGAGAAGTGAACACGATAAGTGTGGCTGATATCGAGTCAGAAAAGGTTGATACACGCTGTGAGAATGGAGAGCATTTCTCCTCGATCCCAACTCGTCTATCACCAGCGTTCAGGCAGCTCTAAGCCAATGGGACGCCTGAGAGTTGAAAGTCGACGCTAAGGACCCCCTGTGGTGACGACAGGGACCCTGACACGACGTCACCGCAGGCCGAGTTGGGAGTGAGAATGTGTTGTCCTGGAAGTGCATTTAGAGAAATGAGATGTCCTTCAACATTCCCGGGTCACTACCGGAGGACCGAGGAGTCGAGGAGGGGAGGAGTCGAGGAGGGGAGGAGGGGAGGAGAAAGGGCCTCAGTCTTGCTCTCTTGTCTTGTGGTCTGATGTGTTGTTATTAAAGAGTTCCCGTCTCCCTGCAGCCATCTGTGTGGACGGGACCTTCCATAAGTACGTCTTCACCCCCGATGGAAACTGCAACCGAGAAGCCTTCGACGTGTACCTCGACATCTGCGACGATGATGACTTCTGATGAAAGAGGAGGAGGAGGAGGAAGAGGAAGAGGAAGAGGAAGAAGAATGATGTGAAAGTGAGAATCAGAGTCTGGTGCTCTCAAACTGCAATTAAAATCCTTTTTGATAAGAAATGAATGTCGTGTTTTTTTACCCGAATAAAATGTGTTGCATTTATTTATCTCTGAGCAAGGTGTCCTCTCCGTGAGATCCGTGTCTGTGTACAGCTGAACACAATACATGCTAAAGTATTTTATTCAAACTATTACAAATTATCGTACGTCTTCAAGTTAGAGCTGTCCCGAATACCATTTTCGGGCTCCGAATATTCGGGGGGGGGGCGTAGTAATCCGCTTCCACGCGGGTATCTCGATGTATTCACGGCATTCATTTAGTTATTCTGCAGTATTGTTGTGTTATAGTTATTTGTAAATGAACCCAGTTTGTGATATCGCATTGTGTTTGTTACTTTCGCTGCCGTTGTAGTCTTAAGTGTAATTTAGCTTCGCTTCCTGTTTACGGACGTGCTGTTGACAGGAAGTTGTTGTTGCTATGGAAACAACGTGACGGAGATTAACGGAGAAAAGTCATATCTCCATATAAAGACGGAGAAAGTAAACGATAGATAACGTGTATGGTTTAGTGTTAGCGCCCCCGGAGAGGCACAAGCTCTGCCGGTGATATTGGAGATTACAATAAATTCAATTTGAGAAAAAACGGGAAACAAACAAAACGAATATTTGAATATTGAAACCCGGATAGTACTCCAACGAACGGATATTCGGGTATTCGGGTACAGCCCTACTTCAAATACAACGACACACATTAGGAAAGCTTAATTCAATAATAATATTAATAATGCATTTTATTCATAGAGCGCTTTTCTTGAAACTCAAAGACACTTTACGAGGTAACAGTTAAAGGAAACAACACACTTAATGACAGATCAGCTTCTGGAAAGGTGAGTTTTGATTTGTGATTCGAACATGGTGAGAGTTTGACATTCAGAGCACTACATCTGGTGATCGTTAGAGAAGTGAAAAGACAATATATATATATATATATATATATATATACACGGCGTTAATAACTGTGTAATACACACCGGGCTGCTTTAATACTTTTGTGTATGCTTTAATTAACATGAAGCTGTCTTTGCTCCTTTCTGCTGTAACAATGTCCTCTCTGGACTGACAAAGATATTCCGATTCTGAAACAAAACAAATATTATATTTATTTATGAAGTATGTATAACTTTGACATTTAACATTGACATTGTTAAATGCACATTTGTACTCACGTATACATTCGTGTGTGTGTGTGTGTGTGTGTGTGTGTGTGTGTGTGTGTGTGTGTGTGTGTGTGTGTGTGTGTGTGCGCGCGCGCGTTTCTGTGCTTTTACAGAAATGTCAGCTTCATGAACACTTCCCCTTGTTGCTTTAATAAGAGCAGATGTTGGGTTAGTGGGGAGGGACATAGAGGCCTGATGGGACCCTCAGATATATATATATATATATATATACGATCAATCAATCAAGCTACGACTTTGTTAATCCTGCAAGGGGCAATTGGTTAAGAGCAGCTTATGTACGCAGGCCGGAGCATTCAGGAAGAAACCATCAGATAAATACGATCAGATATTGATCCAGAGAAGCTGCACCTCTTCCTGTGCGCAGATATAAAGACACGACAGCATGTGAGATGTTCAGAGAGACGAAAGAGAGATGACTATTTCCCAACGTAATAAAGTATACGTATATCTGTAAAGTTCATATCTCTACCTGTCATGGACCACCTGCCGCTGCTGCCGCTGCCGCTGCTGCTGCCGCTGCTGCCGCCGCTGCCGCTGCCGCCGCCGCCGCTGCTGCTGCTGCCGCTGCCGCGCTGAGGGTGCTCAGGTAGGACTGTACACTTTATTATAAAACTCAGAACAAACTGCGTAAAGGTTTGTATTCTGTTCTTCGTGGTAAATATAAATATATATTTTAATTCAACATCCAATCGATGCATTGACGTCCTGTGACTTTCAGACCGTGGGCTTTGGAGCCCCTAAACTGGATCCAGGTGAACTCGAAACCCCTCTTTTCTGACGCCTCTGTTATTTCACACTGATCTTATCATCGATTACTTTGAGGGTTAACTTTTACGATGTAAAGGACTGAGTGGCTCTGAAGGAGAGTTACGCTTATCGTGCGTTTGACTCCGCTCTGCTGCATCATTCTAAACACACTCTCGCTCACTGATCATAGTTTCTGCTTTAAGATCATATTTATTATTATTATTTTTCTCGTGGTAAATATAATATTTTAAATTCAACATCCAATCGATGCATTGACGTCCTGTGACTTTCAGACCGTGGGCTTTGGAGCCCCTAAACTGGATCCAGGTGAACTCGAAACCCCTCTTTTCTGACGCCTCTGTTATTTCACACTGATCTTTATCATCGCTTATTTTGAGGGTTAACTTTTACGATGTTAAAGGACTGAGTGGCTCTGAAGGAGTTACGCTTATCGTGCGTTTGACTCCGCTCCGCCTTCATCATTCTAAACACACTCTCGCTCACTGATCATAGTTTCTGCATTAAGATCATATTTATTATTATTATTATTATTATTTCATTTCTCCGTGTTGCTCACAAACAGGAGACCAGGGCCTTTCTCATTTCTCTAACTCCCCTCCTCGACTCCTATCCTCAATACTTAGTCCCGCCCACAGGAGATGCGAGCGGAGGAGTCGAGGAGGGGAACCGAGGAGAGAGGAGGGGAAGCAGCAGGCGGAGCGTCCACACTACAGCTTCAAAAATAGCTTGGAGCTGGGGACGGCGATCCCCCGCTCCCCTTACACCACTGATTCATGGTAAATAATATAGTAGAATAATTACTCTGCGTGACCCGTTTGTTCAGAGAGGCTGAGCTGCATACATTTATATAATCTTTACCTCCCTCCCTCCCTCCCTCCCTCCCTCCCTACCTACCTACCTACCTACCTACCTACCTACCTACCTACCTACCTACCTACCTACCTACCTACCTACCTACCTACCTACCTACCTACCTACCTACCTACCTACCTACCTACCTACCTACCTACCTACCTACCTACCTTCCTACCTACCTTCCTTCCTACCTACCTACCTCCCTACCTACCTACCTTCCTTCCTTCCTTCCTACCTTCCTACCTACCTACCTCCCTCCCTCCCTCCCTACCTGCCTACCTACCTACCTTCCTTCCTACCTTCCTACCTACCTACCTCCCTTCCTACCTCCCTCCCTACCTACCTACCTACCTTCCTCCCTCCCTCCCTCCCTCCCCCAAATCGCATCGCGTGCGGTGTGAACGCAGCCTAAGACGTTACTCTCCGACAAGTCATCTGCAACGTCCATCTTATTTGATTAGTCGTTGGGACGTTGTGGAACTGGGATTGGGACATCTCTCAGACCCGACCCTTCACTGATGATGAAACTCTCAGATTAACGACTTGTTTCAGATCCAGGGAAATCCATATCTTTTTGATCAGCTGCTTTTTATTTGTTTTCTTACAAAGAACTTTAAATAAAAATCCTCCCACGGGCGAAGCTTCCCGACGCTTCCTTCAAACGGTCCGCTCAGGGTCCAGCTGTGTGTGTGTGTGTGTGTGTGTGTGTGTGTGTCACTGTGAGGCGGGGGGGGCGAACATCTGCATGGTCTCCAGGACGAGCGACAGATTATCCAGGAAGGAGTCCACAGAGACCCGGAGGATCCGAGCCTCGTCAGCACTCCACCTCCTGAAGCACAGAAGAAGAAGGAGGTTAGACTGTGTGTGTGTGTGTGTGTGTGTGTGTGTGTGTGTGTGTGTGTGTGTGGGTGTGTGTGTGTGTGTGTGTGTGTGTGTGTATACATGGTGTGTGTGTGTGTGTGTGTGTGTGTGTGTGTGTGTGTGTGTGTGTGTGTGTGTGTGTATGTGTGTGTGGGTGTGTGTGTGTGTGTGTGTATATGTGTGTGTATACATGGTGTGTGTGTGTGGGTGTGTGTATGTCCGTCCGTGTCTGTGTATATGTGTGTGTATACATGGCATGTGTGTGTCTGTATGTCTGAGTGCGTGTGTGTCTGAGTGTGTGTGTGCATGTGTGTGTCTGAGTGTGTGTGTCTGAGAGTGTGTGTATGTGTATGTGTGTGTGTGTCTGTATGTCTGAGTGTGTGTGTGTGTGTCTGAGTGTGTGTGTGTGTGTGTGTATGTGTGTGTATACATGGTATGTGTGTGTCTGTGTGTCTGAGTGTGTGTGTGCTGTGTGTGTGTGTGTCTGTATGTCTGAGTGTGTGTGTGTGTGTGTGTGTGTGTGCGTGTGTGTGTGTGTATGTGTGTGTATACATGGTATGTGTGTGTCTGTATGTCTGAGTGCGTGTGTGTCTGAGTGTGTGTGTGTGCTTGTGTGTGTGTGTCTGTATGTCTGAGTGTGTGTATGTGTGTGTCTGAGTGTGTGTGTGTCTGAGTGTGTGTGTGAGTGTGTGTGTGCGTGTGTGTCTCCTCACACAGTCAGCGTCCTGTCCGTCACCGTCAGCTGTTTGTCGATCCCTCCCTTCCTGGGCTCTCGGTCCGGAGACAGAGAGCCCAGGGCGATGGCGGCGTCTCTGGGGGAGGGGAAGGGGACGTCCAGCCGGCTGAGGGGCGGGGCTTAGGCCACGAACAACTAACTTCATCACGAACACTCAGAGCAAAGACCGTAACCCCGGTAGGGACATCGAGCAGTCAGCGCAGCAACAGATTAGACATACGGTATGGCCTACTGTATATGTTCTACTTCTAATAATGCTTTCATTCTATTTCGAGAAGTTTGAATTCTAGTATCGTTTATTTCTACGTATGTGCGACGCCTTCTTTTGTGTTGTTGTTGTTGTTGTTTTGGCTGACGCTCCGTTACACATAAGCTAACTACTCGTCTAATCAGCCAAGTGTACTTTAGGTACAAGTACACAGCAACATGTACTCCTGCAGTATTTTCAATCCCCCTTCCCTGGCTCTCAGTACAAGTCTCTCCTCGCCCCCCGGTACTCGACGGACCTCCTCCACCCCTCACCATGACCTCTGACCCCTCACCATGACCTCTGACCCCTCACAGCCCCCTGCTTCCACTCCTACTGCTACCTATTATTTATTTTGTTGCCTGTCCTTAACTCTCGTAAAGCGGCCTTGGGTCCTTTGAAAGGCGCGATATAAATTAAATATATTATTATTATTATTACGAGCAACATTCTACTAACTTTTCTATAGATTGATTATATCGTCTTGTTTCCTTGTACGGCCACATTGAGAGCCTTGCAAGGCGCCTATATACATTACATATATTACTATGGCTTGCATATCTCTCACGGTCTTGTCTCCATGTCTGAGATTATAGCTTGTCTTGCTCTTTTGGAAGCCGACTTGAGATTAGACGGTGCTTCAGGTTTTAATACACAAAGTCTAATTCTTTATTTATAAACCCTAACAGGCGGCAATAAACTGAATGAATTGTAATAGCAGCTTTAATAAAGCATCCAGCTCACAGACAGACCCTCTTACCGCGTTTCATCCGTCTCACACATACATTTAAATACTCATTAAAGTCAAACATGATATTATTCTCCATCCCAGCGAAGCCAACACAAACATGTAGCATTAAGCTAATGAAGGGAAGCTAACGGGACGTTGTTTAAACCCGTAAACACTAGAAGAAGACTTTGAACCACAGATAAGATTTAAATATTAACATTAGGAGCAGATTTAAAGGATACAACTGCAGTTTCTCCGATTCTGGATTCATTTCTCTGTCCGTCGCCGCCATCGTGTTTGTTTACAGAAGTCAATAAAGCAGCACTTCCGGTTCGAGATTTAACTCACGAAGCGCTGCTGCCCCCGAGCGGCGGAGGGCGGTACTGCAGCCAGGAATATTAATAATAAATATGATTATTCACATTATCATCATTATCATAACAGTAATGATAATTATAACAATAATAATATAATCTTAATATTTTTTTAATGAATATAATATATGTTTAGTACAGTAAAACACATTGTATTTGACTTGTTTAAATAAAAACAGCGATACCATGATAATAAATTGCCTTAAAAAATATATAACATTAGCAAAAAGTACTTTATGCATCACGTAAAAAATAAGTGACATTTACGTATGTCATAAGAGGTTTTTTTAATACAGTTTAAACCCTATTTATAATAATTATTCATATCAATATTATTTCGCTTGTTATGAATTAATACAAATGTTTTAATGGTCTCTGATTTTAATTGGACTATAACATAATAGCATATACTTTAATGTATTGTCTGCTTGCTTTTAACAGACCTTCAAAATCAAACCTGCGGAGCGACTTTTACTTTGTAGGAGTGCTGTCAGAATCAGCTGCTGCGGATCGTTCCCGCGTTGAAGCAACCCGAGGACTCCCCGTGTCTCCTAGCATGCAGGAGGCGACCAGGCAACACCTTTAGATCCAACCACGCGGGTTCAAACGGCTCGAGCTCCTTCCTCGCGCAGACATCCGGACTCTCAAAGCAAGTGAGTAACGATCCTTCATGCCGGGAAGCTGCAGATAAAGACCATCACATATCAGGCTGAGCTTCAGGTGGGTTACTATACTATTATACTACTATACTATTATACTACTATACTACTATACTATTATACTATTATACTACTATACTATTATACTACTATACTATTATACTACTATACTACTATACTATTATACTACTATACTACTATACTATTATACTACTATACTATTATACTACTATACTATTATACTACTATACTATTATACTACTATACTACTATACTACTATACTATTATACTACTATACTATTATACTACTATACTATTATACTACTATACTATTATACTACTATACTACT
The DNA here is from genome assembly GCA_036324595.1 of Champsocephalus gunnari. Lineage (NCBI taxonomy): Eukaryota > Metazoa > Chordata > Actinopteri > Perciformes > Channichthyidae > Champsocephalus > Champsocephalus gunnari. The sequence continues at coordinate 1,914,679 of CM070435.1, read as the reverse complement.
ATACTATTATACTACTATACTATTATACTACTATACTATTATACTACTATACTACTATACTATTATACTACTATACTACTATACTATTATACTACTATACTACTATACTATTATACTACTATACTATTATACTACTATACTATTATACTACTATACTATTATACTACTATACTACTATACTATTATACTACTATACTACTATACTATTATACTACTATACTATTATACTACTATACTACTATACTATTATACTACTATACTACTATACTATTATACTACTATACTATTATACTACTATACTACTACTATTATACTACTATACTACTATACTATTATACTACTATACTATTATACTACTATACTACTATACTACTATACTATTATACTACTATACTATACTATTATACTACTATTCTATTATACTACTATACTATTATACTACTATACTATTATACTACTATTCTATTATACTACTATACTATTATACTACTATACTATTATACTACTATACTATATACTACTATACTATATACTACTATACTACTATACTACTATACTATTATACTACTATACTACTATACTATTATACTACTATTCTATTATACTACTATACTATTATACTACTATACTATTATACTACTATTCTATATACTACTATACTACTATACTATTATACTACTATACTATTATACTACTACTACTATACTATACTATTATACTATTATACTACTATACTACTACTATTATACTATTATACTACTATACTATATACTACTATACTATACTACTATACTACTATACTATTATACTACTATACTACTATACTATTATACTACTATACTATTATACTACTATACTACTATACTACTATACTATTATACTACTATACTACTATACTATTATACTACTATTCTATATACTACTATACTATTATACTACTATACTATTATACTACTATTCTATTATACTACTATACTATTATACTACTATACTATATACTACTATACTATTATACTACTATACTATTATACTACTATACTATTATACTACTATACTACTATACTACTATACTATATACTACTATACTACTATACTATTACTACTATTCTATTATACTACTATACTATTATACTACTATACTATTATACTACTATACTATTATACTACTATACTATTATACTACTATACTATTATACTACTATACTACTATACTACTATACTATATACTACTATACTACTATACTATTATACTACTATTCTATATACTACTATACTATATACTACTATACTATTATACTACTATACTATTATACTACTATACTATTATACTACTATACTATTATACTACTATACTATTATACTACTATACTACTATACTACTATACTATTATACTACTATACTACTATACTATTATACTACTATCTATTATACTACTATACTATTATACTACTATACTATTATACTACTATACTATTATACTACTATCTATTATACTACTATACTATTATACTACTATACTATTATACTACTATACTATTATACTATTATACTACTATACTACTATACTATATACTATTATACTACTATACTATTATACTACTATACTATTATACTACTATACTACTATACTATTATACTACTATACTACTATACTATTATACTACTATACTATTATACTACTATACTACTATACTACTATACTATTATACTACTATACTACTATACTATTATACTACTATCTATTATACTACTATACTATTATACTACTATACTATTATACTACTATCTATTATACTACTATACTATTATACTACTATACTATTATACTACTATACTATTATACTACTATACTATTATACTACTATACTACTATACTACTATACTATTATACTACTATACTACTATACTATTATACTACTATCTATTATACTACTATACTATTATACTACTATACTATTATACTACTATTCTATTATACTACTATACTACTATACTACTATACTATTATACTACTATACTACTATACTATTATACTACTATACTATTATACTACTATACTACTATACTACTATACTATTATACTACTATACTACTATACTATTATACTACTATTCTATTATACTACTATACTATTATACTACTATACTATTATACTACTATTCTATTATACTACTATACTATTATACTACTATACTATTATACTACTATTCTATTATACTACTATACTATTATACTACTATACTATTATACTACTATACTATTATACTACTATTCTTTTATTTATAACACTTTATTACTATTCGCTTTATTCATATTGTTTACCTCGTATATTCTACAACATGGATTTGACACATTTGTTTTACTAAAGATAAATGTATTGCTATACAAAAGTGTGTATTTCCCTTTGAGAAGTAAAGTAGAAGAATATAAGGTGGCATGGAAATACTCAAAAATACTGTAACTGTGTATTTTCCTCTCTCCTCCCGTGTAGTACTGCAGTCTCTGTGTACATGTAGTACTGCAGTCTCTGTGTACATGTAGTACTGCAATCTCTGTTTACTTGTAGTACTGCAGTCCCTGTGTACTTGTAGTACTGCAGTCCCTGTGTACTTGTAGTACTGCAGTCTACTGCAGTCTCTGTGTACTTGTAGTACTGCAGTCCCTGTGTACTTGTAGTACTGCAGTCCCTGTGTACTTGTAGTACTGCAGTCCCTGTGTACTTGTAGTACTGCAGTGCAGTCTACTGCAGTCTCTGTGTACTTATAGTGCTGCAATCTCTGAGGGACCTGCAGCTGATACTCGTTGTGTATTTTCCTGTAGTACTGCAGTACCGTGTGTACTTGTACATGGCGCAGTGCAAAGGCACCCTGAGGGACCTGCAGCTGATACTCGTTGTGTATTTTCCTGTAGTACTGCAGTACCGTGTGTACTTGTACATGGCGCAGTGCAAAGGCACCCTGAGGGACCTGCAGCTGATACTCGTTGTGTATTTTCCTGTAGTACTGCAGTATCGTGTGTACTTGTACATGGCGCAGTACAAAGGCACTCTGAGGGACCTGCTGTAACTCGTTGTGTATTTTCCTGTAGTACTGCAGTACCCTGTGTACTTGTACATGGCGCAGTGCAAAGGCACTCTGAGGGACCTGCAGCTGATACTCGTTGTGTATTTTCCTGTAGTACTGCAGTATCGTGTGTACTTGTACATGGCGCAGTGTAAAGGCACTCTGAGGGACCTGCAGCTGATACTCGTTGTGTATTTTCCTGTAGTACTGCAGTACCGTGTGTACTTGTACATGGCGCAGTGCAAAGGCACCCTGAGGGACCTGCAGCTGATACTCGTTGTGTATTTTCCTGTAGTACTGCAGTACCCTGTGTACTTGTACATGGCGCAGTGCAACGGCACTCTGAGGGACCTGCAGCTGATACTCGTTGTGTATTTTCCTGTAGTACTGCAGTATCGTGTGTACTTGTACATGGCGCAGTGCAAAGGCACCCTGAGGGACCTGCAGCTGATACTCGTTGTGTATTTTCCTGTAGTACTGCAGTACCCTGTGTACTTGTACATGGCGCAGTGCAAAGGCACCCTGAGGGACCTGCAGCTGGCCCTCCAGCTGAAGATCGAGGAGCTGAGGCAGAGAGACGCTCTGATCGACGACCTGGAGCTGGAGCTCGACAGCAAGGACGACCTGATCCGCCGCCTGCAGGAGGACCTGGACCGGACGCGGGGGGGCCGGCAGAGCGGGGGGGGCCGGGGGGGCCGAGGACACAGGTGAGCCCACCTGAGGCAGGGAGAGGGATACACACAGGACAATGTGATAGACAATAGACGCACAATACAAAGACACACAACGACTACAAAGAGACACAACGACTACAAAGAGACACAACGACTACAAAGAGACACAACGACTACATAAGAAACACAACGACTACAAAGAGACACACAACGACTACAAAGTCACACACAATGACTACAAAGACACACACAACGACTACAAAGAGACACACAACGACTACAAAGAGATACACAACGACTACAAAGAGACACACAACGACTACAAAGACACACAACAACGACAAAGAGACACAACATGACTACAAAGAGACACAACATGACTACAAAGACACACAACGACTACAAAGACACACACAACGACTACAAAGACACACACAACGACTACAAAGACACACACAACGACTACAAAGAGACACAACATGACTACAAAGAGACACACAACGACTACAAAGAGACACACAACGACTACAAAGAGACACACAACGACTACAAAGAGACACACAACGACTACAAAGAGACACAACATGACTACAAAAAGACACAACATGACGACAAAGAGACACACAACGACTACAAAGACACACACAACGACTACAAAGAGACACACAACGACTACAAAGAGACACACAACGACTACAAAGACACACACAACGACTACAAAGAGACACAACAACTACAAAGACACACACAACGACTACAAAGACACACAACGACTAAAAAGACACACACAACGACTACAAAGAGACACACAACAACTACAAAGACACACACAACGACTACAAAGAGACACACAACGACTACAAAGAGACACACAACGACTACAAAGACACACACAACGACTACAAAGAGACACACAACGACTACAAAGAGACACACACAACGACTACAAAGACACACAACGACTACAAAGAGACACAACACGACGACAAAGAGACACAACGACTACAAAGAGACACAACGACTACAAAGACACACACAACGACTACAAAGACACACACAACGACTACAAAGACACACACGACTACAAAGAGACACAACGACTACAAAGAGACACAACGACTACAAAGAGACACACAACGACTACAAAGACACACACAACGACTACAAAGAGACACAACGACTACAAAGACACACACAACGACTACAAAGAGACACACAACGACTACAAAGACACACACAACTACTACAAAGAGACACAACGACTACAAAGACACACACAACGACTACAAAGAGACACACAACGACTAGAAAGAGACACAACAACGACAAAGAGACACACGACTACAAAGAGACACACAACGACTACAAAGAGACACGCAACGACTACAAAGACACACACAACGACTAAAAAGACACACAATGACTACAAAGACACACACAACGACTACAAAGACACACACAACGACTACAAAGAGACACAACGACTACAAAGAGACACACACAACGACTACAAAGAGACACACAACGACTATAAAGACACACACAACGACTACAAAGAGACACACAACGACTATAAAGACACACACAATGACTACAAAGACACACACAACGACTACAAAGAGACACACAACGACTACAAAGACACACACAACGACTACAAAGAGACAAACAACGACACACACAACGACTACAAAGAGACACAACGACTACAAAGAGACACACGACGACTACAAAGACACACACAACAACTACAAAGAGACACACGACTACAAAGAGACACACAACGACTACAAAGAGACACAACGAGGACAAAGAGACACAACGACTACAAAGAGACACAACGACTACAAAGAGACACACAACGACTACAAAGAGACACACAACGACTACAAAGACACACACAACGACTACAAAGAGACACAACGACTACAAAGACACACACAACAACTACAAAGAGACACACAACGACTACAAAGAGACACAACGACTACAAAGACACACACAACGACTACAAAGAGACACAACGACTACAAAGAGACACACAACGAATACAAAGAGACACACAACGACTACAAAGAGACACACAACGACTACAAAGACACACACAACTACTACAAAGAGACACAACGACTACAAAGACACACACAACGACTACAAAGAGACACACAACGACTAGAAAGAGACACAACGGCGACAAAGAGACACACGACTACAAAGAGACACACAACAACTACAAAGAGACACACAACGACTACAAAGACACACACAACGACTACAAAGAGACACACAACGACTACAAAGACACACACAACGACTAAAAAGACACACAATGACTACAAAGACACACACAACTACTACAAAGAGACACACAATGACTACAAAGAGACACAACGACTACAAAGACACACACAACGACTACAAAGAGACACAACGACTACAAAGAGACACACAACGACTACAAAGACACACACAACGACTAAAAAGACACACAATGACTACAAAGACACACACAACTACTACAAAGAGACACAATGACTACAAAGACACACACAACGACTACAAAGAGACACAACGACTACAAAGAGACACACACAACGACTACAAAGAGACACACAACGACTATAAAGACACACACAACGACTACAAAGAGACACACAACGACTACAAAGACACACAACACGACTACAAAGACACACAACGACTACAAAGAGACACAACGACTACAAAGAGACACACAACGACTACAAAGACACACACAACGACTACAAAGAGACACAACACGACTACAAAGAGACACACAACGACTACAAAGAGACACACAACGACTACAAAGACACACAACGACTACAAAGAGACACACAACTACTACAAAGAGAGACACAAAGGAATAGAAGAAGAATAAAACACAGTACAAGTCCTTTCAAAAGGATATTCTGAGTACTACCACTTGTTAAATGATTTAGTTACATGCCTAAAAATACCGCCTATACAAATCCACCGAGAGTGTGTTATTATAAATTCATGACGCACCCACACACTCTCTTTGTTTTATAACCTGGACCTGAGAGTCATTTCATCTCAGCTGTTTGCTTTAGAGATGGAGATACACACATGTCAACAAGCTGAAGCCAAGAACTCAGGAGCAAGAAGAGAGAGCACTGAATATAAGAAGAACAGGCATTTGAGAATTTAGAGACACAATGGGTGAAAAGAGACGCTTATATTAATATAGAGACAACATGACTACAAAGACACAAAAGACAACCACAAAAACACACAAAAAGGGAACATTAAAGACCGCAAAGAGAAAGACCAAAAAGACTACAAACAACTGTGTGTGGTCATTTAAGAATTCAAATACTAAAAATGACTAAATAGACACATAATGACCACAAAATCACAAATAACGCGTACAGAAAGAATAAAAGGACAAGAAAACACCTGAAAATTGTGTGTGTGTGTGTGTGTGTGTGTGTGTGTGTGTGTGTGTGTGCTAGGTGTTCAGCCTCCAGCAGCTGATGAGCCTCAGCGCACAAAGAGACAAGCGATCTCTGCAGAGCCGACAGTGCTGGACCCCTCACAGCTGACTGATGTTACCCTGAAGAGCTACTCCAAGAGCAAAGAGTACACACACACACACACACACAGACACACACACATGCACACACACACACACACACACACACACAGACACACACACATGCACACACACACACACACACACACACACACACACACACACACACACACACACACACACACACACACACACACACACACACACACATACACATACCATGTATACATCACTTCAGGGGACATTACATTGACTTACATGCATTTCCTGGAGACTTATCCGAACCTTAACCATAACCAACACATGCCTAACCCTAACCAAGTCTTCACCCTAAAATTAATGATTCCCCTTATGGGGACCTCCAATGTGTCCCCATAAGGGAGGCGAGTCCCCACACGTGACTGTGTAAACAGATTTAGGTCCCCACAAGGATAGGAATGCTAGGCCACACACACACACACACACACACACACACACACACACACACAGTTACCTTTTTGTGTCTCTACAGGTCCAGTGATCTGATCCAGAGAGCTCTGATGGACAACGACTTCATGAAACATCTAGAACACGGACAGGTACCATGCTGTAGTTCCTTTATAGCCCAACATTAGCCTCCTTTAGCTTAGCGGTGGTGACGTGAAGTCATGTGACCGTGCTGTAGTTCCTTTATAGCCCAACATTAGCCTCCTTTAGCTTAGCGGTGGTGACGTGAAGTCATGTGACCGAGCTGTAGTTCCTTTATAGCCCAACATTAGCCTCCTTTAGCTTAGCGGTGGTGACGTGAAGTCATGTGACCGTGCTGTAGTTCCTTTATAGCCCAACATTAGCCTCCTTTAGCTTAGCGGTGGTGACGTGAAGTCATGTGACCGTGCTGTAGTTCCTCTATAGCCCAACATTAGCCACCTTTAGCTTAGCGGTGGTGACGTGAAGTCATGTGACCGTGCTGTAGTTCCTCTATAGCCCAACATTAGCCTCCTTTAGCTTAGCGGTGGTTACGTCATGTGACCGTGCTGTAGTTCCTTTATAGCCCAACATTAGCCTCCTTTAGCTTAGCGGTGGTGACGTGAAGTCATGTGACCGTGCTGTAGCTCCTTTATAGCCCAACATTAGCCTCCTTTAGCTTAGCGGTGGTGACGTGAAGTCATGTGACCGTGCTGTAGTTCCTTTATAGCCCAACGTTAGCCTCCTTTAGCTTAGCGGTGGTGACGTGAAGTCATGTGACCGTGCTGTAGTTCCTTAATAGCCCAACATTAGCCTCCTTTAGCTTAGCGGTGTATAGTTTTTGAAGCTTTTCACTTCAGAAATCATAAAGTGTTGTTACCAGGGAGATGCTGCCTTCAGGGTCAAACACAGAAATACTACACCCCTCTATTATAGTTTGATGTGTTGTCTCTTGCAGATCCTCACCATCATGGACTGCATGCATCCCACCAGCCTGACTAAAGGCTGCTGTGTGATCCAGGAGGGAGACGACGGCTCCACGGTGTACGTCCTGGAGGGTGAGGGGTATATAGTGAAAATGCCAGTTGTTGTGGACGGATTCAAATGTCTTGATGAGTCGATATCATTGTGACGCCATCGTCTGGTTTGTGTATGAAGTGATAAACTGGCTGGTCACACACACACACACACACACACACACACACACACACACACACACACACACACACACACACACACACACACACACTGCATTAAGAAATGCACTGAAATGACTCAGTGTGTGTTGGTGTGTGTTGGACTCAGTGTGTGGTAGTGTGTGTTAGACTCAGTGTGTGTTGGACTCAGTGTGTGTTGGTGTGTGTTGGACTCAGTGTGTGTTGGTGTGTGTTCACAGAAGGAACCGTGGAGGTGACGAAACAAGGAAAGACTCTGTGTTCGATTGGAGAGGGGAAAGTCTTCGGAGAGTTGGCCATCCTGTACAACTGCACCCGCACTGCTACTGTAACAGGTAACACACACACACACACACACACACACACACACACACACACACACACACACACACACACACACACACACACACACACACACACACACACACACACACACAGATGGCAAAAGTACATGTTGTGTTCAACATGTAAGAAGTAGAAAGTACAGGTATTTGAGTTCAACATATAAGAAGTAGAAAGTACAGGTATTTGAGTTCAACATATAAGAAGTAGAAAGTACAGGTATTTGAGTTCAACATATAAGAAGTAGAAAGTACAGGTATTTGAGTTCAACATGTAGAGAAGTAGAAAGTACAGGTATTTGAGTTCAACATGTAAGAAGTAGAAAGTACAGGTATTTGAGTTCAACATGTAAGAAGTAGAAAGTACAGGTATTTGAGTTCAACATATAAGAAGTAGAAAGTACAGGTATTTGAGTTCAACATGTAAGAAGTAGAAAGTACAGGTATTTGGGTTCAACATGTAAGAAGTAGAAAGTACAGGTATTTGAGTTCAACATGTAAGAAGTAGAAAGTACAGGTATTTGAGTTCAACATGTAAGAAGTAGAAAGTACAGGTATTTGAGTTCAACATGTAAGAAGTAGAAAGTACAGGTATTTCAGTTCAACATGTGAGAAGTAGAAAGTACAGGTATTTGAGTTCAACATGTAAGAAGTAGAAAGTACAGGTATTTGGCTTCAACATGTGAGAAGTAGAAAGTACAGGTATTTGAGTTCAACATGTCAGAAGTAGAAAGTACAGGTATTTGAGTTCAACATGTAAGAAGTAGAAAGTACAGGTATTTGTGTTCAACATGTAAGAAGTAGAAAGTACAGGTATTTGTGTTCAACATGTAAGAAGTAGAAAGTACAGGTATTTGGGTTCAACATGAGAGAAGTAGAAAGTACAGGTATTTGAGTTCAACATCTAAGAAGTAGAAAGTACAGGTATTTGGGTTCAACATGAGAGAAGTAGAAAGTACAGGTATTTGGGTTCAACATGTGAGAAGTAGAAAGTACAGGTATTTGAGTTCAACATGTAAGAAGTAGAAAGTACAGGTATTTGAGTTCAACATGTAAGAAGTAGAAAGTACAGGTATTTGGGTTCAACATGTAAGAAGTAGAAAGTACAGGTATTTGGGTTCAACATGTGAGAAGTAGAAAGTACAGGTATTTGGGTTCAACATGAGAGAAGTAGAAAGTACAGGTATTTGAGTTCAACATGTAAGAAGTAGAAAGTACAGGTATTTGGGTTCAACATGTAAGAAGTAGAAAGTACAGGTATTTGGGTTCAACATGTGAGAAGTAGAAAGTACAGGTATTTGGGTTCAACATGTAAGAAGTAGAAAGTACAGGTATTTGGGTTCAACATGTAAGAAGTAGAAAGTAAAAAGTTGTCAGAAAAATAACTGGTGGAGTAAAGTATGATACCAGAAGCATGTACTTAACTACAGTAACGAAGTATATGTACTCCACTACTTCCCTCCTATGCGCACACGTCCATCAAGGCTTCAGGAGATGAAATACATTCAGCTTTTAAAAATGCTTTCACGGTGCAGGGACATTTATTTACCCGCTAACAAGTGGAAACGGATGAAGGTCGACCGCGACCACAGTTTAAATCTCTCCTCTGGTGAGAAAGCTCCAAAAGAAAGACATGTTTCTCAAGTTCGCTGTGCAGCATTTAAATTGGTTTTTCCACGACTCCTTAAAGACTGAGTAAAGAAAATAGAATCTATCATTGCAGTTGGATTTGTTTGTGGCTAGCTGTCTCATCCGTTTCCAGTCGTTATGCTAAGCTAAGCTAATTGTTTGCACGTTGGTATGAACATTGTCGCATGAGAGCAATCTGGTGGGTGGTCGTTAGCTTCGGCTCGCCCCGTTTCCTTTGTGCTAAGCTAAGCGTATTCATTGCGCGTTGGTATTGTCTGGTAGGTGTATTTATGTTGCTTTGGCTCCCAGTCGTTATGCTAAGCTAAGCTAGAACACTGGTGAGAGCCCTGAGACCGATACGAAAAACAATAATACAACTTTAACGCTCAAAATGAGAATCTCCTGCCGCTGCTCGCTGATGCCTTCAGGGCTTTCAAATGAACGCTCTCTTTCGCCTTCGCCTGGGTGGCATTGAACGCCACACAGGAACTCACTGAGGGAGAGAGGCGGTGCAGAAACTCACGTAGATAAATCTGTTTTAGAGCTGCAGACATTCGGGACGGTGGGAAAGGGTATTTGGATCTCTGTCTGTACACACAAACTGAAAGCGTGACAGGAAAGTTGACTTACTCGGAGAGCGCTTAGAGATGTCCGGCCCTTTATCACGTGCACTATGTTGGAGGGCAAGAGCCAATTAGGGGGAGATTTAAGCCTTTGCAGACCATTCACATGCACTATAGGACACACTACAGGAGAGGGAACACTCCCAAACGCAGGACAGGGACTCTTTAATATTGTGTGTTTCTGCATAATTGAATTTAATTGACAAAGCTCGCCTCCAGGAGACATTATGCAACAATACATACAGATATACATACTTATATATACATCTATGTGTATGACCTAACTCCCCATGCAGATGAGCTGATGGTCCTGAGCAACAGTGATGGGTTTGATGTAGAATAATGAATCAGCAGGGAGTGAGAGATATGAAGAGCTCTCCACTTCCTGCAGAGAGGAGGGTGAAGAAGAGGAGGATGACGAAGGGTTCAGAGAGGGCGAACAGCTTAGCATGTAAATAGAAACATGATGCATGAAGGACATAAGTTGCGCAATAATTAATTTAGTTTTCCTTTGAGCCTATTTACCTCGTTAACGTAAATAATACTCGCTACATTCACACATGCATTATTTGTGATTAAAATAATGGTTGTTGGTCATTTATTAGCGACCCCCACAGATGTTTGATTTCACTGCTTTCATAGGAGCTCAGACCCTCCTTATGAGAGCTCAGCTCCCATTGGCTCCCACAGAACTCCAACGCTGGTCTCATAGGAGAGGTATATTAATAGAGAGTGAAGATGGTAATCAATACATTTATATAACAGATTGTGTGTGTGTGTGTGTGTGTGTGTGTGTGTGTGTGTGTGTGTGTGTGTGTGTGTGTGTGTGTGTGTGTGTGTGTGTGTGTGTGTGTGTGTGTGTGTGTGTGTGTGAGTGTGTGTGTGTGTGCAGCTCTGACTGACATCAAGCTCTGGGCGGTCGACAGGCAGTGTTTCCAGACCATCATGATGAGAACCAGCCTCATCAAACACTCGCAATACACAGACTACCTGCGCAGGTACACACACACACACACACACACACACACACACACACACACACACACACACACACACACACACACACACAGTTTTAATCCTCTCCACATTACAATGACTCACATTTCCAAACTCTCTTTCCACTCTCTCCCCGAGGACATCCATAAGACGTACCAAAGCAGAATATTTGTTGTCAGATTTAAAAACTATTAAATGTCCTTTTGTTTCCTCAAAGTCCAAGGTCTTCAAAATGTGTTGTCGTCAGTCCAAAACCCAAAGACTTGACTTCTCACATGTTGAACTGAAATACCTGTACTTTCTACTTCTCTCATGTTGAACTCAAATACCTGTACTTTCTACTTCTCACATGTTGAACCCAAATACCTGTACTTTCTACTTCTTACATGTTGAACTCAAATACCTGTACTTTCTACTTCTCACATGTTGAACTCAAATACCTGTACTTTCTACTTCTCTCATGTTGAACTGAAATACCTGTACTTTCTACTTCTCTCATGTTGAACTCAAATACCTGTACTTTCTACTTCTCACATGTTGAACTCAAATACCTGTACTTTCTACTTCTTACATGTTGAACTCAAATACCTGTACTTTCTACTTCTCTCATGTTGAACTCAAATACCTGTACTTTCTACTTCTCTCATGTTGAACTCAAATACCTGTACTTTCTACTTCTCTCATGTTGAACTCAAATACCTGTACTTTCTACTTCTCACATGTTGAACTCAAATACCTGTACTTTCTACTTCTTACATGTTGAACTCAAATACCTGTACTTTCTACTTCTCACATGTTGAACTCAAATACCTGTACTTTCTACTTCTCTCATGTTGAACTGAAATACCTGTACTTTCTACTTCTCTCATGTTGAACTCAAATACCTGTACTTTCTACTTCTCACATGTTGAACTCAAATACCTGTACTTTCTACTTCTTACATGTTGAACTCAAATACCTGTACTTTCTACTTCTCTCATGTTGAACTCAAATACCTGTACTTTCTACTTCTCTCATGTTGAACTCAAATACCTGTACTTTCTACTTCTCTCATGTTGAACTCAAATACCTGTACTTTCTACTTCTCACATGTTGAACTCAAATACCTGTACTTTCTACTTCTCACATGTTGAACTCAAATACCTGTACTTTCTACTTCTTATATGTTGAACTCAAATACCTGTACTTTCTACTTCTTATATGTTGAACTCAAATACCTGTACTTTCTACTTCTCACATGTTGAACTCAAATACCTGTACTTTCTACTTCTTACATGTTGAACTCAAATACCTGTACTTTCTACTTCTCTCATGTTGAACTCAAATACCTGTACTTTCTACTTCTCTCATGTTGAACTCAAATACCTGTACTTTCTACTTCATGTTGAACTCAAATACCTGTACTTTCTACTTCTCTCATGTTGAACTCAAATACCTGTACTTTCTACTTCTCACATGTTGAACTGAAATACCTGTACTTTCTACTTCTCTCATGTTGAACTCAAATACCTGTACTTTCTACTTCTCACATGTTGAACTCAAATACCTGTACTTTCTACTTCTTACATGTTGAACTCAAATACCTGTACTTTCTACTTCTCACATGTTGAACTCAAATACCTGTACTTTCTACTTCTTACATGTTGAACTCAAATACCTGTACTTTCTACTTCTTACATGTTGAACTCAAATACCTGTACTTTCTACTTCTTACATGTTGAACTCAAATACCTGTACTTTCTACTTCTCACATGTTGAACTCAAATACCTGTACTTTCTACTTCTTACATGTTGAACTCAAATACCTGTACTTTCTACTTCTTACATGTTGAACTCAAATACCTGTACTTTCTACTTCTCTCATGTTGAACACAAATACCTGTACTTTCTACTTCTTACATGTTGAACTCAAATACCTGTACTTTCTACTTCTCACATGTTGAACTGAAATACCTGTACTTTCTACTTCTCTCATGTTGAACTCAAATACCTGTACTTTCTACTTCTCACATGTTGAACTCAAATACCTGTACTTTCTACTTCTTACATGTTGAACTCAAATACCTGTACTTTCTACTTCTCACATGTTGAACTCAAATACCTGTACTTTCTACTTCTTACATGTTGAACTCAAATACCTGTACTTTCTACTTCTTACATGTTGAACTCAAATACCTGTACTTTCTACTTCTCACATGTTGAACTCAAATACCTGTACTTTCTACTTCTTACATGTTGAACTCAAATACCTGTACTTTCTACTTCTTACATGTTGAACTCAAATACCTGTACTTTCTACTTCTCTCATGTTGAACACAAATACCTGTACTTTCTACTTCTTACATGTTGAACTCAAATACCTGTACTTTCTACTTCTCACATGTTGAACTGAAATACCTGTACTTTCTACTTCTCTCATGTTGAACTCAAATACCTGTACTTTCTACTTCTCACATGTTGAACTCAAATACCTGTACTTTCTACTTCTTACATGTTGAACTCAAATACCTGTACTTTCTACTTCTCACATGTTGAACTCAAATACCTGTACTTTCTACTTCTTACATGTTGAACTCAAATACCTGTACTTTCTACTTCTTACATGTTGAACTCAAATACCTGTACTTTCTACTTCTTACATGTTGAACTCAAATACCTGTACTTTCTACTTCTCACATGTTGAACTCAAATACCTGTACTTTCTACTTCTTACATGTTGAACTCAAATACCTGTACTTTCTACTTCTTACATGTTGAACTCAAATACCTGTACTTTCTACTTCTCTCATGTTGAACACAAATACCTGTACTTTCTACTTCTTACATGTTGAACTCAAATACCTGTACTTTCTACTTCTCTCATGTTGAACACAAATACCTGTACTTTCTACTTCTTACATGTTGAACTCAAATACCTGTACTTTCTACTTCTCACATGTTGAACCCAAATACCTGTACTTTCTACTTCTTACATGTTGAACTCAAATACCTGTACTTTCTACTTCTCACATGTTGAACACAAATACCTGTACTTTCTACTTCTTACATGTTGAACCCAAATACCTGTACTTTCTACTTCTCACATGTTGAACTCAAATACCTGTACTTTCTACTTCTTACATGTTGAACTCAAATACCTGAACTTTCTACTTCTTACATGTTGAACTCAAATACCTGTACTTTCTACTTGAGTAACGGATGTGTGTACTTCTACTTGAGTAAAGGATGTGTGTACTTCTACTTGAGTAAAGGATGAGTGTACTTCTCCTTGAGTAAAGGATGTGTGTACTTCTCCTTGAGTAAAGGATGTGTGTACTTCTCCTTGAGTAAAGGATGTGTGTACTCTCTCCAAACTCTCCACAGCGTTCCCTCTCTGCGGTCTCTTCCCGAGGACATCCTCAGCAAACTGGCCGATGTTTTAGAAGAGGTGACGGATTTAGTAAAGATTCAGTCTCCTATAAAAGCTTTGAGGAATCTGTTTTTCTGACGTGTTCACGTGTTTGACCTGTGTCCTCTCTCAGACTCACTACAGCGACTCTGACTACATCATCCGTCAGGGAGCCACCGGGGACACGTTCTTCATCATCAGCGAGGGGCAGGTGAAGATGACGCAGCAAAGCTCACCTGGAGACGAGCAGGTGATGAAGACGCTGAGCAAAGGAGACTGGTTTGGAGAGCAAGCTCTGAAAGGGTGAGAGAGGACTCTTTAAAGTAGAGACACTACACACTGATATACACCTGAACATCAGCAGGAGAGGACTCTTTAAAGTAGAGACACTACATACTGATATACACCTGAACATCAGCAGGAGAGGACTCTTTAAAGTAGAGACACTACATACTGATATACATCTGATCAGCAGGAGAGGACTCTTTAAAGTAGAGACGCTACATACTGATATACACCTGAACATCAGCAGGAGAGGACTCTTTAAAGTAGAGACACTACATACTGATATACACCTGAACATCAGCAGGAGAGGACTCTTTAAAGTAGAGACACTACATACTGATATACACCTGAACATCAGCAGGAGAGGACTCTTTAAAGTAGAGACACTACATACTGATATACACCTGAACATCAGCAGGAGAGGACTCTTTAAAGTAGAGACACTACACACTGATATACACCTGAACATCAGCAGGAGAGGACTCTTTAAAGTAGAGACACTACACACTGATATACACCTGAACATCAGCAGGAGAGGACTCTTTAAAGTAGAGACACTACATACTGATATACACCTGAACATCAGCAGGAGAGGACTCTTTAAAGTAGAAACACTACATACTGATATACACCTGCACATCAGCAGCAGAGGACTCTTTAAAGTAGAGACACTACATACTGATATACACCTGAACATCAGCAGGAGAGGACTCTTTAAAGTAGAGACACTACATACTGATATACACCTGAACATCAGCAGGAGAGGACTCTTTAAAGTAGAGACACTACATACTGATATACACCTGAACATCAGCAGGAGAGGACTCTTTAAAGTAGAGACACTGCATACTGATATACACCTGAACATCAGCAGCAGAGGACTCTTTAAAGTAGAAAATCAGTACTCTGACACAGAAATTAATCCTGCATTTCCTTTCCTTTCTGCATTGAGGGAGGATGTTCGTACAGCCAGTGTGACGGCGGTGGGAGACGTCACATGTCTGGTGATCGACAGAGAGTGAGTGAGGCTCTCGTGAACATCGTTCTAATCCAGTAAATAAACACTTAAAAAGATTCTCTGCGTCCCTAAAGGTCTTTCAAACAGCTGATCGGAGGACTGGAGGACGTCAACAACAAGCAGCTCGACAGCGACGAGGTCAAAGCCAAGTCAGTATCACGGAGAGCTGTGTTGCTGCTTTCTGGGGCTTTTATTTTGAAAACCAGGCCTCTTCCTGAGCTGCAGGAGAGGACTTGAACAATAAGCATGCTTCATATTGTACTTTGTATTCAAACTACCTGGAATTGAATAGACACAAGCTGGAGAATTAGCTCAGCTGTCTTTATATAACAATATTGGATGGAAACAAACATGAATTCCCTTTTTTCTTTTGATGATTTGCTGGTAGTGTGGTGACATTTGATTGACATGTAGATTGAGACTTCACTAACAGCGTCTCACCTTGAAAGAGAGTTGCTTCTCCTGTAATGTATTCCCGTTTCCTCCTCTCTGTAGTTTGCAGGCAGAAGCAGATTTCTTCTCCAGTGTTTCTCTGAGTAGTTTCAACACCATCTGCACTCTGGGGATGGGAGGCTTCAGTCGAGTGGAGCTGGTGAGCAAAGCATGATATATCAAATGTAATATATCAAATATAAAGGTGAAGTCATGTGACCGTGCTGTAGTTCCTTTATAGCCCAACATTAGCCACCTTTAGCTTAGCGGTGGTGACGTGAAGTCATGTGACCGTGCTGTAGTTCCTTTATAGCCCAACATTAGCCACCTTTAGCTTAGTGGTGGTGACGTGAAGTCATGTGACCGTGCTGTAGTTCCTTTATAGCCCAACATTAGCCTCCTTTAGCTTAGCGGTGGTGACGTGAAGTCATGTGACCGTGCTGTAGTTCCTTTATGGCCCAACATTAGCCACCTTTAGCTTAGTGGTGGTGACGTGAAGTCATGTGACCGTGCTGTAGTTCCTTTATGGCCCAACATTAGCCACCTTTAGCTTAGTGGTGGTGACGTGAAGTCATGTGACCGTGCTGTAGTTCCTTTATGGCCCAACATTAGCCACCTTTAGCTTAGCGGTGGTGACGTGAAGTCATGTGAGATGATGTGACCGTGCTGTAGTTCCTTTATAGCCCAACATTAGCCTCCTTTAGCTTAGCGGTGGTGACGTGAAGTCATGTGACCGTGCTGTAGTTCCTCTATAGCCCAACATTAGCCTCCTTTAGCTTAGCGGTGGTGACGTGAAGTCATGTGACCGTGCTGTAGTTCCTTTATAGCCCAACATTAGCCTCCTTTAGCTTAGCGGTGGTGACGTGAAGTCATGTGACCGTGCTGTAGTTCCTTTATAGCCCAACATTAGCCTCCTTTAGCTTAGCGGTGGTGACGTGAAGTCATGTGACCGTGCTGTAGTTCCTCTATAGCCCAACATTAGCCTCCTTTAGCTTAGCGGTGGTGACGTGAAGTCATGTGACCGTGCTGTAGTTCCTTTATAGCCCAACATTAGCCTCCTTTAGCTTAGCGGTGGTGACGTGAAGTCATGTGACCGTGCTGTAGTTCCTTTATAGCCCAACATTAGCCTCCTTTAGCTTAGCGGTGGTGACGTGAAGTCATGTGACCGTGCTGTAGTTCCTTTATAGCCCAACATTAGCCTCCTTTAGCTTAGCGGTGGTGACGTGAAGTCATGTGACCGTGCTGTAGTTCCTTTATAGCCCAACATTAGCCTCCTTTAGCTTAGCGGTGGTGACGTGAAGTCATGTGACCGTGCTGTAGTTCCTATATAGCCCAACATTAGCCTCCTTTAGCTTAGCGGTGGTGACGTGAAGTCATGTGACCGTGCTGTAGTTCCTTTATAGCCCAACATTAGCCTCCTTTAGCTTAGCGGTGGTGACGTGAAGTCATGTGACCGTGCTGTAGTTCCTTTATAGCCCAACATTAGCCACCTTTAGCTTAGCGGTGGTGAAGTCATGTGACCGTGCTGTAGTTCCTTCATAGCCCAACATTAGCTTTTTACTTCAAATAATCCAAAACCACATGGAGAAATCCCATTGGAGCAGGGAGATGCTGCCTTCAGGGACACTGCACCACTTTTTTAACCTTTCTTAATCTTCTATGTTTAGGTGCAACTAAAGAGCGATACCAGCAGATCATTTGCCCTGAAAGTGTTGAAGAAGCGTCACATCATGGACACCAGCCAGCAGGGCCACATCCTGTCTGAGCGCCGCATCATGGTGGAGGCTCACAGTCCCTTCATCATCAGGTCAAACTACTTCCCTTTTCTTGTGCTGCTGAGGATTTATTCGGCACTTATTAAAGAAGCACTTTAGACTTTCTAAGAGGTGGCTTTCTCCTGGATTGTCTGTAAGGGATACCAAATAGACGGATGCATAATATCTAGTTTATTTTTGCCCCTGCTGATGGTGACTATCGTAACCAATTATAATCTACAATATCGTTATAGGAAGCTCAGGAGGAAGCATGTTTTTCAAAATAAAAGCCCCATAGGTTTTACTTAATACCTACAGGAAGCTCAGGAGGATGCATGTTTTTCAAAATAAAAGCCCCATAGGTTTTACTTAATACCTACAGGAAGCTCAGGAATGTTCATGTTTTTCAAAATAAAAGCCCCATAGGTTTTACTTAATACCTACAGGAAGCTCAGGAATGTTCATGTTTTTCAAAATAAAAGCCCCATAGGTTTTACTTAATACCGACAGGAAGCTCAGGAATGTTCATGTTTTTCAAAATAAAAGCCCCATAGGTTTTACTTAATACCTACAGGAAGCTCAGGAATGTTCATGTCTTTCAAAATAAAAGCCCCATAGGTTTTACTTAATACCTACAGGAAGCTCAGGAATGTTCATGTTTTTCAAAATAAAAGCCCCATAGGTTTTACTTACAGGAAGCTCAGGAATGTTCATGTTTTTTCAAAATAAAAGCCCCATAGGTTTTACTTAATACCTACAGGAAGCTCAGGAATGTTCATGTTTTTCAAAATAAAAGCCCCATAGGTTTTACTTAATACCGACAGGAAGCTCAGGAATGTTCATGTTTTTCAAAATAAAAGCCCCATAGGTTTTACTTAATACCTACAGGAAGCTCAGGAATGTTCATGTTTTTCAAAATAAAAGCCCCATAGGTTTTACTTAATACCTACAGGAAGCTCAGGAATGTTCATGTTTTTCAAAATAAAAGCCCCATAGGTTTTACTTACAGGAAGCTCAGGAATGTTCATGTTTTTCAAAATAAAAGCCCCATAGGTTTTACGTACAGGAAGCTCAGGAATGTTCATGTTTTTTCAAAATAAAAGCCCCATAGGTTTTACTTAATACCTACAGGAAGCTCAGGAATGTTCATGTTTTTCAAAATAAAAGCCCCATAGGTTTTACTTAATACCTACAGGAAGCTCAGGAATGTTCATGTTTTTCAAAATAAAAGCTCCATTGGGTAACTGCTTTCAGAATGCTCCGGGCAAGTCTGTTTTTCAAATTAAAAGACCCAGAAAGGAACAATATTGCAAGTGCTGTCAATGCCCACTGAACACTGGGAATGTTAGCAGTAGGGAAAAAAAACTTTAGAATTTCTTCACATGGAAACTATTCTTTTAGATTAAACTTTGAACACTCTTCCTGCAGGTTGTATCGGACTTTCAGAGACTCCAAATATCTGTACATGCTGCTGGAGGCGTGCCTGGGAGGAGAGCTGTGGACGCTGCTCAGAGACAGGTGAGTGACTTACACTTTGTGCGTGTTCAGGTCCATGATTTCCTCAGCGTCAGCTCTGAATGTGTTTCAGAGGATCTTTTGATGACGGCGTGACTCGGTTCTACACCGGCTGCGTGGTCGAGGCTCTGGCCTTCCTGCACTGCAGAGGAATCATCTACAGAGACCTGAAGCCTGAGAACATCATCCTGGACCAGCGGGGATACGTCAAGCTGGTCTGCACACGTCTCATTCACCGTCTCTAGTTTGACAGCATCCTCTGCTAGTGACTGCAGGAGGACATGGAACAGTAACATCTGTACATTTTTAGATTTTCAGAAAAAGTCAGAATTTATGGGGGAAAGTCTGAATATAGTTTTTCTAAAAAAAGTCAGAATATTTTGATTTTGAGAAAAAGTCAGAATTTTGAGATTTGAAGAAACTAATAAAAAAAATTGTGATTTTCAGCAAAGTCAGAAAATTTTGATTTTTAGAAAAAAGTCATCTTAAGAATAAAGCAGTATTATATATTATATATATTATATTTATTATATATTGTTAACAGTGCGTTTAATCAGAGATCATTCTCACTTGAGGTGATGGATGGTTTTACAGCATCCTCTGCTAGTGACTGCAGGAGGACATGGAACAGTAACATCTGTACATTTTTTGATTTTCAGAAAAAGTCAGAATTTATGGGGGAAAAGTCTGAATATAGTTTTTCTAAAAAAGTCAGAATTTATGGGAAAAGTCTGAATATAGTTTTTCTAAAAAAGTCAGAATGTTGAGATTTTGAGAAAAAGTCAGAATTTTGAGATTTGAAGAAACTAATTTTCAATAAAAAAAATTGGGATTTTCAGCAAGGTCAGAATATTTTGATTTTTAGAAAAAAGTCAGAATCTTTAGAATAAAGCAGTATTATATATATTATATATTATATTTATTATATATTGTTAACAGTGTGTTTCATCAGAGATCATTCTCAGTTGAGGTGATGGGATGGTTTTACAGCATCCTCTGTAAGTGAATGCAGGAGGACATGTGACAGGAAAAAGTCAGAATTTTGATATTTTCTGAAACAAGTCAGAATTTAGAGATTTTCTGAAACAAGTCAGAATTTAGAGATTTTCTGAAACAAGTCAGAATTTAGAGATTTTCTGAAACATGTCAGAATTTTGGTATTTTCTGAAAAAAGTCAGAATTTTGAGATTTTCTGAAACAAATTCAGAATTTAGAGATTTTCTGAAAAAAGTCAGATTTTCAGAAACATTCACGTTTGAGATTTTAGAGAAAAAAATCATAATTTTGAGATTTTCTGAAAAAAGTAAGAATATTTAGATTTGAGATTTAGATTTTACGCATAAAACAGGATTAATAACAGTGCATTTTATCGGGTTTTCTCAGCTGAGGTGATGGATGGTTTTACAGCATGCTCTGTTTGTGACTGCAGGAGGACATGTCACAGTAAAATCTGTACATTTTTTGATTTTCAGAAAAAGTAAAAATGTAGGGAAAAGTCAGAATTTATAGATTTTCAAAAAAAGGCAGAATCTTGAGATTTTGAGAAAAAGTCAGAATTTTAAGAAAAGTCAGAAACTTTATTTTTTTTAAGAATTATCATATTTTCAGTATGTCTATTTTTGAGAAAAAAAGTCCCCCAAAAATAGCCTTATCTGAACAAACTCATCTCATATTGGTCATTTAAATGGTTAGTTTGTCAACGTAAAAGTGTCGGCACTTTAGTACTAGATTATTTGGCGAGTAATATTTGATAAAGCAGGCTCTAACCGGAAGTACCATACGGTGAAAAATCCCAACAATGCAAAAACTGAAAGTATTCTCAATTTGTGTTTTCAAAGTCAGAATCTTGAGATTTTGCGAAAAAGTCAGAATTTTGAGAAAAAATTCAGAATCTTTTGATTTTGAGAAATAATCAACATTTTGAGTAAAGGTTCATAAACCTGGCTCTAAGAGGAAGTACCAACACTTAATAAGGCCATGTGTCAGCGCCCTGGTGCAGGTGAAGCAGACGGTGAAAAATCCCAACAATGCTAAACTGAAAGTATTCTCAATGTGTGTTTCAGGTGGACTTTGGCTTTGCTAAGAAAGTGGGTCTGGGTAAGAAGACGTGGACGTTTTGTGGGACTCCAGAGTACGTGGCCCCTGAGATCATCCTGAATAAGGGCCACGACAGCTCTGCAGACTGCTGGTCTCTGGGAATACTGGTTTTTGAGCTGCTCAGTGGCAGGTAGGCTGGACGTATTTCAGTTTCACACCATCAGTCACATTTATCCCCAATTCTAGTTTGCTGTAGGCTATCAAAGGTTGGGTTGCACATTTTGATGGTTTTCGACAGAACTGCTAACCCAAACAGCCTCACGCGGGGAACCACATTCCCACTCTGGGTATTTTATTTTGAAATACAAACCTAATCCTGAGCTTTCGGTTACGTTACAATTACTTGCTAGGCCTTTTATTTTGAAATGCATGCTTCCTGGATACAGTTACACAATGAGGCTTTTATTTTGAAAAACAAGCCTAATCCTGAGCTTTATGTTACGTAACAATTACTTATTTTATTTTGGAATACATGTCTCTTCCTGATCTTGCTTAAAGGATACAGTTACACTATGAGGCTTTTATTTTGAAATAGAAACCTAATCCTGACCTTTCTGTTACATCCAACACAGAGATACGACACTACAATACCACTCACTGTTAAAGACACTTAACTGTTTGCAATATCTACATTTTCCCTCTGTCCTCAGTCCTCCATTTTCAGAATCTGATCCCATGAAGACGTACAACATCATCCTGCGAGGCATCGACATGATCGAGTTTCCCAAGAAAATCGCCAAAAGCGCCGCCAACCTCATCAAACGCCTCTGCAGGTGATCCGTTATCCTGCTTAGAAAATTAAAGTAAAACTGACGACTGGTTTGACCATTTTGTTTTTGTTTTTAATCTCAGAGACAATCCCTCGGAGCGGCTGGGGAATCAGAAAAATGGAGTGAAGGACATCCAGAAACACAAGTGAGACGAGATCATTATGGGATGTCTGGCCATCGTGACCGGGCTCTTTGAAGATCCACAAATCCACGGTTTTCAAACATTTCTGATCGGATTGGCAAAAACTTCAGAATTTGTATCGACCTTCGTTCAAATGACAGCGTTGTTTCCCCAAAAAGTGGGCGGGGCCGTCACGTGACGTCGATGTTACTCTCATCCGTGGACATCGATCGCCTACTGCTATATTTAACCACATATCGAGCCCGATCGTCGATTTCCAATGTTTGACATGTGGACCTTTTTCTCATAGTTTTCACGTTTTATAAGAATTGTTATTTTTTGTATTTATTATTTGTATTATTATTTTATTATTCAAGTATATATTTATACATTTTACAATTTATTATTATTATGATTAATATTATTATTAGAGCAAATAGATATACCCTAAGTATTGTTTGTCTGATATCCGTGAAGGAAATAAGTGATAAATACATTTAAATAATAAGTAAATAAAACATAATAATATATAAATAATATTCTAAATATATTCTTGTATTCCCCTGTCTTTAAAAAATATATGAAAATGTTTGTCCTGCAGGTGGTTTGAAGGCTTCAACTGGGAAGGCCTCCGTCAGGGAACCATCGCCTCTCCGTTCACCCCCGCAGTGAGTATCCTGTACGGGGTAAAAGTACACAGAGTACAGAGTACTGAGTATTAATATGTGTTTTCATACCAGGTGGAAGGACCTTTGGACACCAGAAACTTTGACTATTTCCCCGAGGACACAGAAGACCCTCCTCCTGACGAAGAGTCCGGCTGGGACCTGGAGTTTTAGGGAAAAACATTAAAATATATTTATTTATGTATTGTATAGTATAAGCCGTAAGAAATAGCTTTATATTTCAAGCATTTTAGTTATTACAGGACAAATAATAATGTATGGCAGAATATAAATTAGATGTTTGGAATAATCATAACATTTCATGATAAATAAATGATGGTATTTTAAATAAAGTCATAATATAAAGACAATTAAAACATAATGCACAAGGACAAATTCACAACATGAGGTTTTTATTTTGAAATACAAACCTAATCCTGAGCTTTCTGTTACGTTACAATTACTTGCTAGGCCTTTTATTTTGAAATACATGCTTCCTTTAAGGATACAGTCACACAATGAGGCTTTTATTTTGAAATACTTGCTTCCTTTAAGGATACAGTTACATTATGAGGCTTTTATTTTGAAAAACAAGCTTCCTTTAAGGATACAGTTACATTATGAGGCTTTTATTTTGAAATACATGCTTCCTTTAAGGATACAGTTACATTATGAGGCTTTTATTTTGAAAAACAATCTTCCTTTAAGGATACAGTTACATGAGGCTTTTATTTTGAAAAACAAGCTTCCTTTAAGGATACAGTCACACAATGAGGCTTTTATTTTGAAATACTTGCTTCCTTTAAGGATATAGTTACACAATGAGGCTTTTATTTTGAAAAACAAGCTTCCTTTAAGGATACAGTTACATTATGAGGCTTTTATTTTGAAAAACAAGCTTCTTTTAAGGATACAGTTACATTATGAGGCTTTTATTTTGAAAAACAAGCTTCCTTTAAGGATACAGTCACACAATGAGGCTTTTATTTTGAAATATATGCTTCCTTTAAGGATACAGTTACATTATGAGGCTTTTATTTTGAAATACATGCTTTCTTTAAGGATACAGTTACATTATGAGGCTTTTATTTTGAAATACATGCTTTCTTTAAGGATACAGTTACATTATGAGGCTTTTATTTTGAAAAACAAGCTTCCTTTAAGGATACAGTTACATTATGAGGCTTTTATTTTGAAATGCATGCTTCCTTTAAGGATACAGTTACACAATGAGGCTTTTATTTTGAAAAATAAGCCTAGTCCTGAGCATCTGAATGCATTGAGAAAAAGGTGTATGATAGAAAGCCATTTAAAAATCTGTTATATTAAAAAGAATTATTTTGAGACATTTTTAATAAACTTTCTAAATGTATTTTCCTGTAAATATTTGTTTCAATGTTTGACTTCTCTTAATCTTCAGTATGGAGGTCATTATTTCATTTAAAAATAAATGTATTTTATTGTGATTTTTGTACAAACAATTAAATGCCTTGGTTGTGTTTTCACGTGAGTTTCTGAAGTGTGTCCTTGAGGATTTGATTCCACGTGTTCAGTTTTAAATCAGGTAATTATTTAAAAGAATAAAACATAGCGTAGCCGTTAGCCCGTTAGCCCGTTTCGCTAAGTGCTGATTTAGACTCTTGGTGTTGGACTTCTGTTCCGTGGAGGTGAAGTGGTTCATATCGCCTGCATCATTAACAGCTTGTTAAATGTTAAGAAGCCTTGAGACGCCGTTTGTAGCACGATGTTGCGTCTGCCCCCGGGAGTCTCGCGGTAATAAGAGCGCTGTTGGGAGAGATGACGAGTGGCCAATCAGAGTGGTACTCGAACCGGATAGGTCACACGGGATGAGGGTTCCCAACCAACCACAAGTGTTTAAACTAAGGAAGTAGTGGAATTCATATACCGATAGCAGCACCGTTTGTCCAGCGGCTTAACGGCATACCGATACTGACTCAGGCCCATTCCCAAACCGCCCCCTACACCTTACCCATACCCCCCTACCCCTACACCCTTGGTCCTGAAGAATATGTTTCTCTGTTGTCCTCGTTCATAAAGCAAAGCAGCAGCATCAGAGCACGGTGCAGAGTCTCTAGATGAGTCTACAGCAGTCCCTCGTTCTTATTGAACATCCATGTTTGTAGTCCGCTGTATAGAAAACTGTGGTTTCCATGGTTACTCCACAGCAGCAGACGCACATCATGACGTCCGCTGGCGCATCATAAACACGTCGGATAGTGAAGTGCAGTCGATTCTCTAAAGTACCGCAGTCTCTTCTCCTAAGTCCTTTTGAATCCTCCTATCCACTATCCCCTAACCCCGTCACCTTTCACTAAGAGGTCAAGGAATAGACGATAGGGTTACCACTGTTTCTCAAACTTTTTCATACCAAGGGCCACTTAACCAATAAAAAAACACTCGCGGATCACCTAACTCCACAAATATCCCAAAACACATCGTTTTTCTAGAACAGATTACAAATCGCCTGAAACTGGTACAAAGAAGTGGCAACATGTGTGACGAAGGTGTTGCGCTGGGATATATGATGCAATCGAAAGTTGAAACTTAAGCTCGCTCCATTGCGGAGATATTCGCGCGAGAGTGCGGAAAACTTAAATGTATTTATTTATTTCAAATGTGAAATGTTACCAATATACTCACGGACCACTAGGGGGCGCTCGGACCACCAGTGGTCCGCGGACCACACTTTGAGAAGCACTGGGTTAGACGTTAGGAGCTGATTTTTGGATTATCGGAACGCAACCCCGGTTCTCGATACCCATCCCTACTGACGACCATTATCATTTCATTAATGCACCCGTCAAACCGAAATGACTCTGTTTCTAGTTATCCTTTCTGGTGTTGTAGGTTTTAAAGTGAACGTGACGGAAATGACTGTATTTTAATTTTGAAATGGGTAATCTAATAAACAAAGAAACTATTTCTAAGAATTTACGTTGTTTTTAGAATTTTCTAAGAAGTGTACATTTAAAGAAGTTTATCTCATTATCTTAAAAAAAAATAGTTTGGACTTTTCTCAACATTTTGGGATTTTTCAAAGAATTTAGATTTTATTTTCATAATTTTTCGACTTTTCTCAGATTTTGTATTTCTACCTCAGAATTTTCACTTCTTCTCAAAACTCAAAATAAATACTTTTAATCCGATCTCCATTGTTTGAGATGTGACCAGGGTAGTAATACATACAATTGCATTATTTATTTTTATACATTTGTATTATTTATACTATAGTATGCCGTTATCAAAATAAATCCAGATCAGAGAATTAGGAGAGGACAAAAAGGTTCATAACTGTGAGATAAAAAGGTACGAGATATTTTCTAATGCTGCTAAATTGTGTGTGTGTGTGTGTGTGTGTGGACTAGCATTACTATACTTGTGGGGACTCGCCTCCCTTATGGGGACAACATGGAGGTCCCCATGAGGGGAATCATTCATTTTAGGTTGAAGACTTGGTTAGGTTAAGGGTTAGGGTAGTAGGGTTAGGCATGTGTTGGTTATGGTTAAGGTTAAGATAAGTCTCCAGGAAAGGCATGTAAGTCAATGTAATGTCCCCTGAAGTGATGTATACATGGTGTGTGTGTGTGTGTGTGTGCGTGTGTGTGTGTGTGTGTGTGTGTGTGTGTGTGTGCGTGTGTGTGTGTGTGTGTGTGTGTGTGTGTGTGTTGACCTGCAGCAGAGGGTCACTGGTTCTGATGGAAACGCAGCGCCTCCACTAACGACCCTCACACACACTCACTGATCTCTGAGCGGAGATAAGACACACACACTTTTTCCACTGCTCCCTGAAATAACTCGCATCACATTCACAGACATGCCGAGTCTGCTCGAGATAATCTCTGTAGTTCATTCAGATAAAACGGGCGCTACGTTTGTTTTTCTTTAATAAGTCTTAGTTTCTTAATTGCTGTAAATTGTAGTAAATTCTAGAATTTCTTTTTTTGTTTCATACATTTAATAGTTTCCTTATTTAATATATTGTTATTTTTAAAGCATTTGTTTTTATTATATTGCATATTTTTACTTTAAATTCTTATATTTTTATTAATATCTTCATTTTATCTTTTAATTGCATATTCTAAATCTAACTTCCTATTTTTACTTATAATACACATTTTATTTTATTGTATTCTTAACTGTCACAATCCCCCAGGATAAATAAAGCTTTCTGATTACGATATATATTAAATATCTTTATATACGTTTAATTTTAACTTTGTATTAAAGTCGTCTAACATTGTTTCTGGGTTTCCCCCCGGAGGACGTTGGAGTGTCGTGGTGCGTTCAGGGTCTCTCTGCTCGACTGAACGGCTTCACAGGAAAAACAAACGTGAGCGGAATCAGAAACGACGCCGCGTCCCGTTTCCTCCGAGCTGAGCTGAGGGTATTTTTAGAAAAGTTCCCACGGATAACAGGCGCCTTAAAAAACTCACGGGACCTCAAATCTGTGCGTTGTTATGGGATACGTTAAAAGGGAAGATTACACTTAACTCAAATTTTATTTAAACCTTTTTTGTGATTGTTGTGTATTTTTTCGCATGTATTAAATTCTTCCGACATTTCAACTGGAAGCACGAAATACATGATGGACAAACTAAAATGTCAAAACCAACAGGTGTTTTGTATCATACTAAGAACAAATACTCAGAACTCTTAAAAACTCCAAAATATGGAGAAACACGTACTCAAAAAATCTACAAAAAATAATAACATCCCAAAGAAAAGTATTACGAATAGTCCGTGGTGTTGGTAGATCTGAACACACAACTCTCATTAAAAAGCTCAATCTATTCAAAATGTGTGGAAATAGAAATGTAATATATATATAATGCACAACATTTTCCATAACAAAATGCCTAATAACATTTGTGTGTGTGTGTGTGTGTGTGTGTGTGTGTGTGTGTGTGTCTCCTAGCATTACTATCCTTGTGGGGACCTAAATCTGTTTACACAGTAACGTGTGGGGACTCGCCTCCCTTATGGGGACAAAATGGAGGTCCCCATAAGGGGAAATCATTAATTTTAGGGTGAAGACTTGGTTCGGTTTAGGATAAGGGTTAGGGTTAGGTTAAGGGTTAGGTAAGGGTAAGGGTAAAGTTAAGGGTAAGGGTAAGGGTTAGGCATGTGTTGGTTATGGTTAAGGTTCGGATAAGTCTCTAGGAAATGCATGTAAGTCAATGTAATGTCCCCTGAAGTGATGTAAACATGGTGTGTGTGTGTGTGTGTGTGTGTGTGTGTGTGTGTGTGTGTGTGTGTGTGTGTGTGTGTGTGTGTGTGTGGTGTGTGTGTGTGTGTGTGTGTGTGTGTGTGTGTGTGTGTGTGTGTGTGTGTGTGTGTGTGTGTGTACTTATACACCTGAACATATGGTGCTTATGTATATTGTGTGTATGTGTGAACATATGTAAAAAAAGTCACTTGAAAATGTTTATATGCATATATTATCATTATCATGATTCATTTGCCAAGTACCTGTGTACATAATGTATATATTTATATACAGTGTTTTCCTTTTCTAAAATGGTAGTTGAAACTGATTTTGACATGTGCAGAAAATGACTCTATATCTAGTTTTTCTTATATATTTAAATACGCTTTTATTTATTTTTTCCCCAGTTTTATTTATTCCATCATTTCTTACGTTTCTGACGCAATAATGTATTAGGATGATTCACGGATTCAGCTTCAGCCCTCCGTCTTCTACTCATCTTGTTCATCTTTGTGTGTATGAATTATACTTATTTTTATGAATTTAGGAGAATACAATTATTTTCAAAATGCAGTTAAAGTCCAATTATAATAAAAAATACCAAATTACCTCAATATTTAAACGTAGGACTTGTACTTGTAACACAGTAGTATTACTCGTACTTAAGTACACGATCTGTGTACTTCTTTGAGTACATATTAAATATGTACCTCACATATATCCTATACGTCCTCTCTGCTATCTCTACAGTAATAACAATGTAACAAATGCAGTTTTTAATAGTGAGACAAATCTCCAGTTCCGTGGAAAGAAATGTAATGAACTAATTAAATCAATATACTTTGGGGCTTTCATGGTAATCTATTCTGTTATATTCTGTTATCTCCTCTCAACATGCACTCGTTCCCCTTTAGAGTCTGAATGTATCCTGAGTTCACTCCACCGGAAACTCCGTACACGTTGAGTCATGTGTGGAAAAACCCAATTAGTGTTTGAGTTAATTCCCGCACAAATAAACCATTAACAGCCCTGCGCTCTGATTGGCCGGCATCGTGCGGACAGGATATAAATACCATGTGGACGGAGAGCAGGAACACACACTCAGGAGCAGTATTTCAAATAATAAAGAAAACCTCAGATCCAGGACGTCCTTCCTCTTCCTCCTCCTCTTCCTCCAGAGACATGTGTTCCACTCCGCTGGCCCTCCTGCTGGTCCTCAGCACGGCCTCCTGCTTCGAGCTGCTGCCCGAAGAAGCTGCTCCTCGTCGGGCACGATTCTCCTCCAACACCCCCAGTGAGTCCTGGTTCTCCTGCTCCCAGAGGGAAGTAGTGGAGTACAAATACTTTGTTGCTGTACTTAAGTACATGTTTCTGGTATCAGTACTTTACTCCACTACTTATTTCTCTGACGAATTTACTTTAATTTACTTTGACTTCTCACATGTTGAACTCAAATACCTGTACTTTCTACTTCTCACATGTTGAACACAAATACCTGTACTTTCTACTTCTTACATGCTGAACTCAAATACCTGTACTTTCTACTTCTTACATTTTGAACTCAAATACCTGTACTTTCTACTTCTCACATGTTGAACTCAAATACCTGTACTTTCTACTTCTTACATGTTGAACTCAAATACCTGTACTTTCTACTTCTTACATGTTGAACTCAAATACCTGTACTTTCTACTTCTTACATGTTGAACTCAAATACCTGTACTTTCTACTTCTTACATGTTGAACTCAAATACCTGTACTTTCTACTTCTTACATGTTGAACTCAAATACCTGTACTTTTTACTTCTTACATGTTCAACACAAATACCTGAACTTTCTACTTCTTACATGTTGAACTCAAATACCTGTACTTTCTACTTCTTACATGTTGAACTCAAATACCTGTACTTTCTACTTCTCACATGTTGAACTCAAATACCTGTACTTTCTACTTCTTACATGTTGAACACAAATACCTGTACTTTCTACTTCTTACATGTTGAACTCAAATACCTGTACTTTCTACTTCTTACATGCTGAACTCAAATACCTGTACTTTCTACTTCTCTCATGTTGAACTCAAATACCTGTACTTTCTACTTCTCACATGTTGAACTCAAATACCTGTACTTTCTACTTCTCACATGTTGAACTCAAATACCTGTACTTTCTACTTCTTACATGTTGAACACAAATACCTGTACTTTCTACTTCTCTCATGTTGAACTCAAATACCTGTACTTTCTACTTCTTACATGTTGAACCCAAATACCTGTACTTTCTACTGCTCTCATGTTGAACTCAAATACCTGTACTTTCTACTTCTTACATGTTGAACCCAAATACCTGTACTTTCTACTTCTCTCATGTTGAACTCAAATACCTGTACTTTCTACTTCTCTCATGTTGAACTCAAATACCTGTACTTTCTACTTCTCTCATGTTGAACACAAATACCTGTACTTTCTACTTCTTACATGTTGAACTCAAATACCTGTACTTTCTACTTCTTACATGTTGAACTCAAATACCTGTACTTTCTACTTCTTACATGTTGAACTCAAATACCTGTACTTTCTACTTCTTACATGTTGAACTCAAATACCTGTACTTTCTACTTCTCACATGTTGAACTCAAATACCTGTACTTTCTACTTCTTACATGTTGAACTCAAATACCTGTACTTTCTACTTCTTACATGTTGAACTCAAATACCTGTACTTTCTACTTCTCTCATGTTGAACTCAAATACCTGTACTTTCTACTTCTTACATGTTGAACTCAAATACCTGTACTTTCTACTTCTCTCATGTTGAACTCAAATACCTGTACTTTCTACTTCTTACATGTTGAACACAAATACCTGTACTTTCTACTTCTTACATGTTAAACTCAAATACCTGTACTTTCTACTTCTTACATGTTGAACTCAAATACCTGTACTTTCTACTTCTTACATGTTGAACTCAAATACCTGTACTTTCTACTTCTCTCATGTTGAACACAAATACCTGTACTTTCTACTTCTTACATGTTGAACTCAAATACCTGTACTTTCTACTTCTTACATGTTGAACTCAAATACCTGTACTTTCTACTTCTCACATGTTGAACTCAAATACCTGTACTTTCTACTTCTTACATGTTGAACTCAAATACCTGTACTTTCTACTTCTTACATGTTGAACTCAAATACCTGTACTTTCTACTTCTTACATGTTGAACTCAAATACCTGTACTTTCTACTTCTCACATGTTGAACTCAAATACCTGTACTTTCTACTTCTCTCATGTTGAACTCAAATACCTGTACTTTCTACTTCTTACATGTTGAACTCAAATACCTGTACTTTCTACTTCTTACATGTTGAACTCAAATACCTGTACTTTCTACTTCTCACATGTTGAACTCAAATACCTGTACTTTCTACTTCTCTCATGTTGAACTCAAATACCTGTACTTTCTACTTCTCTCATGTTGAACTCAAATACCTGTACTTTCTACTTCTTACATGTTGAACTCAAATACCTGTACTTTCTACTTCTCTCATGTTGAACTCAAATACCTGTACTTTACTTCTTACATGTTGAACCCAAATACCTGTACTTTCTACTTCTCACATGTTGAACTCAAATACCTGTACTTTCTACTTCTCTCATGTTGAACACAAATACCTGTACTTTCTACTTCTCTCATGTTGAACTCAAATACCTGTACT
>CM070435.1:1841165-1876165 GCA_036324595.1 Champsocephalus gunnari | reverse complement strand
CACCTGAACATCAGCAGGAGAGGACTCTTTAAAGTAGAGACACTACATACTGATATACACCTGAACATCAGCAGGAGAGGACTCTTTAAAGTAGAGACTCTACATACTGATATACACCTGAACATCAGCAGGAGAGGACTCTTTAAAGTAGAGACACTACATACTGATATACACCTGAACATCAGCAGGAGAGGACTCTTTAAAGTAGACACTCCTAATGTACTACACTTGAGGGCCTCTGTTTAATGAATGAATGTGTGTTTCAGTGTTTCCTGACTTCCTGTTTCCTGTTTCCTCTGCAGATATTACAGCACTCTTCTCCAGACGCTTCAGTCATGTGACGAGGAGACGGTTTCGGCGGTGAGGGCGGGGCTTATTTCTCGTTTGGGTCCCGACATGGAGACTTTCCTGCAGCTTCTTCAGAACCAACCGTGTTCTGCAGATTCTGCCGGAGCCTCTGCGTTCAACAACCCGTCCAGCTGGAAGAACACACCTGTGTTCAACATCCAGCCGGGTTCAGAGGTCGCGACCCCACTCACCTGTTCGCTAGGAAGAGGTCCGTGGGCGACATGGAGGGGGGCGTCAATGCAGAGCAGTAGATAACACACACATTATCACACACACACACACACACACACACACGCTTTTATGCACATTAGGGCTGGGTGATATCGTGGAAAAGCGAGATTTTTGGACTAAATACCTCGAAATTGTGACAAGATTCAATATATTGTGAAAGCTGTAATGACATTGTTGGTAAATAATAGTAGTACAGTGTAACAGAGTACATGAACTCAAGTACATTAACACACACACACACACACACACACACACACACACACACACACTCACACACACATACCATGTATACATCACTTCAGGGGACATTACATTGACTTACATGCATTTCCTGGAGACTTATCCTAACCTTAACCAAACACATGCCTAACCCTTACCAAGTCTTCACCCTAAAATTAATGATTCCCCCTTATGGGGACCTCCAATTTGTCCCCATAAGGGAAGCCAGTCCCCACACGTGACTATGTAAACAGATTTAGGTCCCCACAAGGATAGTAATGCTAGACCACACACACACACACCCACACACACCCACACACACACACACACACACACACACACACACACACACACACACACACACACACACACACACACACACTGTTACGCACAGTTGGACCAAAAACCTTGAAATTGTGACAAAATACATTATTTTTGCTGGATAATCATCAGGAATGTGCATTTAATCAGTAATAGATTGCATTTTGCAGTATAATAGAGTACATTTACTCAAGTGTTGTACTTTTTGAGTTATACACACACAAAAATAGCAATTTCTTTTGACCAAAAGCGAAATTTTTGGACTAAATACCTCGAAATTGTGACAAAATTCATTACATTTTGCTGATATGCATACTTGCTAAATAATCATCAGTAATGCAGTGTAATAAAGTACATTTACTCAAGTATTGTACTTTTTGAGGTAGTTTATACTACTTTGGAAAGGCATACACACACACACACACACACATGCTTTCATGGGTGAAATTTATTGGACCAAATACCTCAAAATTGTGACAAAATTTAATATATTAAACGTTGCAATGATTTTTTGCTAAATAATCATCAGTACTGTGTAATAAAGTACATTTACTCAAGTATTGTGCTTTCTTTTTAGGTACTTTATATTGTGGGAAAATCTAAAATAAATCTCATTTAATGCAGCCTTAAAATTCAGATAAACGACATTTACTCTTATATTTATAATATATGAATATATCGCCCGGCCCTAACTCGCGCTGATACCTTTGCGAACATGCAGATGAATGATCACCTGCTGCAGCTTCAGGGATCAGAGGGAACCACCTCACCTGGCCGGCACCTCACCAAGCAGACACTAGAGGGGGGACATTACAGAGGTTACGGTCGATATTTATTTTGTTGAACAGGTTCATTATATTTAAAGTAGAGAGGCGGGGCTTCGTGCTGGTCGTGGAGCTTCTGGTCTGAGAGCGTTTCATTATTAGTTAAAGGTGTATTTTAACGTGATCCTGAGAATAAATGATGTTATGAGATTCATTCTGGCTCGTCTCAATTTGTTTTGTATTTATTGTTTTATTTTCGCTGTAATTATTCTAGGCTTTAACACGAGATATGTGACATTATATTTATCTCTACATATTTATATTTCTATATAGGACACAGCCACACACACACACACACACAGACACACACACACACACACACACACACACACACACACACACACACACACACACACACACACACACACACACACACACACACACACACACACACACACACACACACACACACACACACACACACGAGAAAGTCATGTGACAGGAAGTGAAGTCTGATAGCTGTAGTCAATCTTTACATACGTATTTTGCATTGAGATCAGCATTAGCTCAGTCAGTAAGGACTTCATTTAGGATCCAGAAGGTCGCTGGTTCGAGCCCCCTACAGGTCGCAGTGAACATAAACGAGTGGAATTGGGATTAGTAAAGTACATCCTATACATATTGTTAGAGGTTCACCAGAAAATAGAGACCTGCCACCTTGGGTAAATCATTCCTATTTTCCCAACACATTGTTAAAGTTTAAACTAGTTAGTGATCGTTTAAATAATCACTATTTGCAGAAAGGGACATTTTGTGCAGATCTGAATATTTCTTCCACCCTGCAGAACAAATGATGAACAGATCTATGAAGGTTTGTATGTCCTGAGTCATGGGAAGACAACTGGCCTCTTTATACCCCGACAGGCCACAAGGGGGCAGCACTGTTATGATCAGAGTTATTGTTTAAAGTCTGCAGGATACAAACCTCTGAAGTGAGATTGAAGAAAACACGTTTTGGGAGAAAAATCAAATTTTCTTCAAAAATTAAGAGGTTTTTTGAGAGATAAAATATTTTAGAAGAATGATGTTCTGTTGCCGTGTCATGTGTAAACTAAAATGGCAGATTTTAGGGGATTTTTCAGAAAATTAAGTAAACTTGGAAACATCAAGAATTAAGATATTTTTGAGGAATTTAAATCGTTTTTAAAAACTGACCAATAGCAGTGGGGTATGGCTATTCCAGCTGCTGTTTAATAATGTCTTCAGAGTTTGCCTGTTTAACTTTTCTTGGCAGCGTGTTTTCCAATAATAAAAGACGATTAATATGTGATCAATATAAATATATAAACATAAATAAAGTTAGAAAGAAAAACACAACATAATGAAATGTAAAAAACTTAAGTATTTTGGATTTTAAGTGGCTTTCAATTTTTAAGAATTTCCAGCTGCTGTTTAATAAAGTCTTCAGAGTTTGCCTTTTTTTAACTGTTTTAACTTGGTTGGTTTATTTCCATTAATACAAGACAGAGATAGAGAGAGAGAGATACATATTAACACGCCTCAGAATAACTTCCTCTCGCCTCAGTGTTTGTTTGTCCTGTTTCTCCTGGAGGTGAAGAGCGGCCCCTCAATGGCCCCTCTCTCAGCCATCTGTCTCTCCAGGTAATGGCTGACCCATAATGGCTCCTCACCTCCACGATATGGGCCATTAACTCCCATCAGGAGGTGACACCCATACCCTCCCCCTTTCTCCCCCTTTCCTCCCTCCTGCTGCTGCTAACAGAACTCATTTCCAGGAATCAGAGCCGTTTAACTGCAGCTTTAAGATAACAAACTGAAGCTGTTTCAGTCTGCAAGAAAACAGAAAAGGAAGCAAGCTTTATTCCTGCAGCAGGAAGAGTCATAAAGTATGTTTCAGTTATTACAATTCTTCCTTAGAGGAACATTTATGTTGTTGTAAAAGCATCGAGGCCACAAAAAATGAACAAACTAATATTTTTGAGAATAAGTAAGCCTAAAATAATAAGGTAAGTACTTTATTGATCTCAATTTGGGAAATGTTTGAGTTGCAGCAGCATAAAAAGACAAGGCATTGCACATTAGAGAAATTAAGAGACTACAAATAAACAATTCAAAATATAAACGTAGAAAATATGAGTTTATTTTAGTGTATTATGGTTTTGTGGACAATCCCCATTATTAATTAGCCGTAACAAAAACAGTAAATGGGTTTAAAGCTTTAGCCAACATGGCTAATTTCCTGCTAAGGTTGCTTCGATGCATTGAATAGGGAATTACGATAGTTTGGAATAATGAGGGTACTCTTTATGAAAATGAAGAAGAAAATTAGGATTTTTCTGAAAAATTCAGATATCTTTGAAAAACTGGGAGCGTTTTTCTAAAATGAAGCCGTTTTTCGCAAATTAACATCGTCTAAAAACGTCTTTTTTACTGGTCGTTTTTCTAAAATTATGTTTTTGTAAAGTGTGTAAACGTTTCGCAATATCTCAATGTTTCGGCTGCGGGTTGTGCGCACCTGTAGCTCAGATATGTCCCAGAAGATCTGCAAGGACATCTCTTTTTAAAAAAAAATCCAGGACATTTCTCTGGAAAAGGTTCAGATTTTGAAGCCAGAAGAGTTCTGAGGGGGAAATGTTTTAGTTTTACTGCAGAGGAACAGGAAGGAGAGGCCGTTCTGACTGATTCAATTTAGTGCGAGGCTGAGCAGCAGAAATGTTTCAGAGTCAGCCAGAGGCTACAGAGGGAATAAGATGTCAGAAAAAACGGCATGATGAACGTTTGCAGGAGCCTCCTGTCGTTTATCATGTAAGGTTTCCTCTCTCTGGGCTGTGTGTGTGTGTGTGTGTGTGTGTGTGTGGTTTGTGATTGACGACGCATAGGCCTCTTCCTATATTTCATTTTTAAGCCTCCTGGCAACAGCAGAAACGGACGTCCTCACAAGGGACTATGGGTAAGTGGTCCTCACAATGACAGCAAAATATGTATGTGTGTGTGAGCAAAAAAGATTAATTGTTAGAAGAGGCCTCTGCATCGTCCATTTGTTGTGCATTGTACACATTGCATTGTTTGACAAGGGGGGCATAAACTGGGACTCACGTTTTATTTTACGCTCACAATAAAAAAAGGCTAGTTTTCTTGAAAAACAAAAAGTAGATGTTTTCACACTGTGCTCCTTTTTAAATTGACCGTTAGGAGGGTCCCAATGAGATTAAGAACATCTGTTTTAGGGAACATGAAGAGGAACAGATGTAACAAAAAGTACGAAACCTAAAACGTCCAAAAAAAAAGTGTAATATACAGTATTAAAAATAACAAAAAATACTGCAAAACAGTTAGCATTGTCTGCTAAGTTAGCTTGTTATGTGGCACACTGTGCATCTGTCCCAAAAAGCAGCCATTTTGTCCACTATTCTGGAAAAGCTCAGTTTTTTTGATAAAGCACAGCTTTCTGTGTGTTAACGAGAGAAAATTATATATTTGTTAACATAACCGACTCAATTCGACTCTCAGACAGCAATCATCTCCGTTGTTAAAAATCCCATCCTGTCCATTTCAATCACAAAAAACCAGGGGATGTAAATTCAAAAAAAGTTTTAATACTGTTGTTAATCAGTTACTGTACACATTCAACTCGAAGCGTTTTCTTTAAATGGCAGGCTGTACTCAGCTGGATAAGTGCAATGTTGAACACTGGCGGACATCTTCTTTGGCAACAGGAGTGGAGAAATACATAAATATTGGTACAAAATAAATTAATAAAAGAATGCACAAAGAAATACATCTAAGGAGGCAGATGGTAGACGAGTAAAAAGTACATTTAAATGTATTATTTTAACTAATGTATAGATATATGTACACATTTAGTTGTGTGTATAAAACGTCTGCTACATTACAAACCATGAAGGCCTGTTTCTTGTCTTCAAAGTTAAAACTAAACATGGAAAAATAGTTTTTATGCTGAATATATCTAGAAAAGGCAAAGGGGGAAATGCAGTTTATTTTACATTAAAACTGAATCCTATCCTTTTTAACAAAAACAATTATATTCATATGTTACTCTTCACTGTAACTTTAATTATTATATTTCATACCTGACGTATTTCCTTTTAAAGCTTGTGTTTTCTTAGCTTTTTAATGACTATTTTGTCATGCTTTTACATTTGTTGTCCCTTCTTAATGCTCGTTATTGTGAATAACTTCCCTTTCCACATCTTCTGTATTTTGTTTGTATTTTGTATTTCTCGCTTTACATTTCATTTCCTATGAATCCAGTTCTGTCTTCATCCTTGTATTCGCAATAACAAAATAATATGTACACTATTCACACTGACAACGTTATTATTATAAACATGTTTCAGCAGCAGTGGTTCCATCCCTCAGTCCAGCTGTGTTTCACATCAGGAAGCTGCAGTGAAACATCGAGAGGAAACGGGATGAAGGAAGGAAGGAAGAAATTCCCAGAAGGCTCACGAGGAGCTGCAGGAGAGAGAGGAGCTGACGGAGGCGAGCTGGATGAGAGGAGACGCCAGCTCCAGGTAATCCTGCAGAGAAACAGCAGATTCACAGATAACTACAAATGGGACTTAATGTTGACTTTATTTACTTTTTTTTTCTTAAAATGTGAGAAAATAGTCAGGATTCTTAGATTTAAAAAAAGAAATACAACTTTTTTTGTCACTATTCAATTTTTCCTCAGAATTTGGACTTTTTCCACATACTTTTGAATAATATTTTTTTTGTATTCTGTTTCGTTCATAACATTTAACAAAATAGTCAGAATTCTAAGATTTTAAGAAAGAAGTATTTTTTTCACATTTTTCTTTTCTCAGAAATTTGACTTTCGTCAATTGAGATTTTATTTATTTTAGTTTCGACATTTTCACCCTAATAATTTATTCTCAGAATGTTGTCTTTTTGACAAGAAAATGAAAACTGAGAAAAACGTTTTCTTAAAATCTAAGAATTCTGGGTAAAAAGAAGAAGAAAAAAGTCAGAATTCTTAGATTTTAAGAAAGAAATATAATTATTTTTTCACTTTTCCATTTTTATTTGTTTCTCAGAAATTGACTTTTTTCACAACATGTATCTTTTACTTTAAAAAAAAATCAGCTGTTTGTGCCGTTATTACCTGGTTGGCCATGAGGGAAAGTGTTCGGTCTAAATCGTCCACCAGCTGAGAGAAAGTGGGTCTGCGAGCGGGGACGGCGTGCCAGCAGTCTCTCATCATCCGATACCTGGAAACACACATAACATGCAAACAGCTGGATTATATAAACCAGTATATAACAGTTTCAGGTACATTTAAAACACATACAAATGCACCGGATTTATGTGGTGTCTTTTTTATTTTTTATTGGACACTGTCGAGTGTAAAATGCACTTTTCTAAAACTAGAATAAACCCCTAATAATCTGTGTTTCTGTTTAAAGGAAGGGGGTCCGGGCCACTCACAGCTCAATCTTTGGGTATTTTTTATATATGTATACACTCACAGCTCCTGGGGGCAGGCGGAGGGTTTCTCCATGCGATGGCCCTCCTTCAGCAGTTTAAAGAGTTCCTCCACAGGGACCCCGGGGTACGGAGACCCCCCGAGGGTGAAGATCTCCCACAGCAGGACCCCGAAGGACCACCTGCAGAAAGAACAGCACAGAAAACATTCAGGTATGGAGAAAATAAAACCAATCAAGATGGCAAACTGAAGTATTTTTCACTCGGAGAGGAAAGCTGTCAAAACCTTAATTTTCAGCAGAGCCTTGGATTCTTTTAAAGGTCACCTATCATGCTATTTTTAGCTTGAAAACTAAAAAGAGGCGGAGCTAATGCCTGATCAGAATTCTACCGGAGATAAAGTTAAATTCTGCTGTGATGAAACGCCATCCTGTTCTAAACCACATCTGCATCAGCTCGTTGTTCCCCCGTTTTTAGAGATGTGGGTACGGAGCAAAAGAGAGAGGGGTTTATTTCCTGACGCTGCGTGAGTTCCCCGACACACCGGGGACACATAGTGATGTAGAAAAGACATCAAAAAGTGCATTTTGCATGATAGGTCCCCTTTAATATATTTTCTTATATTAATTTATAACATTTTATTTTGTTTTTTCAGTTAATCAGATAAAGGCCTACTTTCTTGTCTTAAAGTTTTATAAGTGAATCTTTAACCCTCTTGTAAATCACTCACACGTCGCTCTGGTGTGTGTAGATCCGATCGAACAGAGCCTCTGGAGCCATCCACTTCACCGGCAGACGGCCCTGCAGGAAACGATACACAATATAAGAACATTTCTTAACATCTAAGAAAAAAATATATATTAAAAAAAATCACTTTTCCATTTAATAATAATAATAATAATAATAATAATAATAATAATAATAATAATTTCAATTTATATAGCGCCTTTCACGAAACCCAAGGACGCTTTATATATATTTGTTTCTCAAAATCGTGACTTTTTTAAAAGTATTAAAATATCAGGAACCACTTTACAATAAGGCTACCCTTATAGAGGATTCATTAATGGTTTGTAATTGGGTTATTAATTAGGTTGTAAACACTTTATTAATCATTAAGAACCATTTGTAAACCAGTTCTAACAGTTTTCATACGTCAACACAGGCTCACTATTTGGCAAGATGACTAAGCCTTATGTTGGCTACTTAGCGAGAATCAACTCAGTGAGCAACAGATACCAAGGATGCTGATGAAGGAGACGAAGTAAGCGAGGTAGCCAATATAAGGCTCAGCAGTACAGATAAATGTGGGCTCACTATTTGGCAAGATGACTAAGCCTTATAGAAAAATCACTTTTCCATTCGTATTAAAAGTATTATTCGTCCTCACGTTGGTGGTCTTCTTGTAGTAATCGATGTGATGAACATCTCGAGCCAAACCGAAGTCAGCAATCTTCATCACGTTGTCTTCGGTCACCAGAACGTTCCTCGCTGCCAAATCTCTGTGGATACACTGAGGGGGGAATAATTAACATCAAATAATTATTAATAATAATAGAGTAAATCAGTTTCCACCCCATATCAAAATCTGGTGCAGAAATATATGTTTTTATCCATTTTATGTGGCCCCGCAGAGCTCTGAAAGAATATAATAGTTTATTATTATTTATCGGTTACATGTCGCTTTACAGAAGCATGTTGCCACTAAACTACATCTCCCACAATGCATCTCATTTTGTGACATGCGCAATGAAGAGACTTGAAAT
The DNA here is from genome assembly GCA_036324595.1 of Champsocephalus gunnari. Taxonomy (NCBI): domain Eukaryota; kingdom Metazoa; phylum Chordata; class Actinopteri; order Perciformes; family Channichthyidae; genus Champsocephalus; species Champsocephalus gunnari. The sequence continues at coordinate 1,867,047 of CM070435.1, read as the reverse complement.
GATTTGCCCCAGACTTCTGCTTTCAGACGTAGTTAATTATTCAGTTATGACCCTATCCGATAATAATCCAATGCTCCCTGCAATCATGTAATATAATACATTATTTTATAAATATTTATATATCTTTATATAGTCTTAAAGTTACAACCAGCCCTTTTGAGTGCAACCATAATGCTGATGTGGCCCGAGCTGAAATTGAGTTTGATGACCCTGATGTTGAAGACATTTTGATTTTTCACCAAATTACTTTTTTTTCAGTTTTGACTTTTTCACAAAACCTTGACTTTTTTTACAAAATCATTTTTTTTCTCGAATTTTTACGTTTTCTCAGAATTTGAATTTTTTCTCAGAATTTTGACGTTTTCTTGGACATTTTATTTTTCAAAACTTTTCCCCATAATTTCCTCATTTTCAACCGAATAGTTTACCTTCCTGGAGGCGAGGTAGTCCATCCCTCTGGACACCTGGTACGCAGCAGAGACCAGCTCCCTGACCTCCAGCCGGTCCATGGCCTCCTGCTGGGAGTCGCTCCAGTACTCCAGACCAGGGGGGCGACGAGACCTCAGGACCTCCCGGAGGTTCCCCTGAGAGGCAAACTCTACCACAACATACAGAGACCCTGAAGAAGAGGAGGAGGAGGAGGAGGAAGAGGGGTTAGCATCATTAGCTTCTGTGGAGCATTCAGCGACTTCGTTTCATTAATCCTATTTTTTTTAGCAGAAACATTTATTTTAGTGTTAGACTTTACATAATTTCATTTACTTATTTGTAATATTTCTTTATTTTATCTGGTTATAGACTTTTAATCATTCATCTTCCCACTTTTATGTATCTTCTTCTCACATACATTGAAACACACACACACACACACACACACACACACACACACACACACACACACACACACACACCGTCCTGTGTGCACGCTCCCAGCAGGTTGATGATGTTTTTGTGTTTCCCGATCATCTTCATCATCTCCATCTCAGAGATCAGGTCGGACAGATCCTTCTCCGTGGCGTCCGCTGCACCACGGCAATAAAAAAAAACATTAAAACAAATCTTAAAAAAAATAAGATGTCTTCCTCATGGTTTCCACTCTCTGCAGATGTATCTCCAGAGACATGAATTAATTAAAGCAGCTCACCTTTGAGCATCTTCACGGCGACTTTAGTGAGGCGGGTCGGTTTGTTCTTATCGATCCCGACCGCCTCGGCCAGAACCACCTGCCCGAAACATCCCTCGCCCAAAGGCTTCCCCAGCGTCAGTCTGAGGACACACACACACATTAAAGATTAGTTCAAATACTATGTCTAACCCATATTTACTGTTTTCTCAGAATTTTTAACCTTTCCACAGAATTTGTTTTATTATATTTTTTAATTTATGTCTTCATTATCTTTAAGAAATAATAAACGAGCATTTTGTTGGACTGTGCTGCGCTGCCGAAAGAGCCAACCCTGTTCTGATTTGCTAGCTGGCCGGCTCTGTTGTGATTGGTCAACCTGCTTACAGATGTCCCGCCCCTTAGCCTATAACGTAGAGTTCGTTGGACAATTAACTGAATTTTCCATCAAATCTTCACATAAAAAGTGCAGAATAATAGACATCAGAATCAGAATTAAGTTTATTGCCAGGTACGTTTACACACACAAGGAATTTGCTTTATCTGGTGGTGCGAACATTAACAATATAAAAATAATAAGTTGCAAAGTACAAACAAAAAAAATTAAAATAAATATAAGGATAATAAAAAATATATATATTTAAGAAACAATTTAGCATCAAAGACAAGTATTTACACCAAATTTAAATATAACTATACAAATAACCTTAAAAGCTAAAACACTTAGGACAATGAGTATATGGCAAACTACAGTGTATTATATTTTGATGTTAATGTTAGCGTCTCTACTGTGACATGTTTCCATGCTTTAACGTTCAGGTTAATTTCTAAAGGTTTGAAAGGTATATTTTCTAAAGTTTTTAATGTGTAATATAAGGTTTTCCTAAGAATAATTTTCAAGGTTTCTCTAAGGTTGATTTCAAAGTTTTTGAAGGTTGATTTCGAGGTTTTTCAGCACCTTACATGGATATATCATTTATTGATCCCAATTTCAGAAATGATTTCGTTATAGAAGCAGAAGTGTGTTCAGACATTAAAATACCATACTTCAAATACTTTAAAAAGTGGATTTCGAGAATTAACAATAACAAATAAAAAAAATATATATATTATATCAAATATAAACAAAACAATATAAAATATTCTGGATGATTAAAATAAAAAGTCAAAAGTACTACAGGACTTTTATAAGAAAGGAGAACCTCAAACTATGTAGCTTGAGTATTATAAAGTGTGGAAAATGACAACTACATGTTTAGGGTTAGATTCGCTACCGAGCAACAGACCTGTAGAGTTAACCAGTCACATTAACGTTTGATGAATCTTCAAATAAATAATGCAGAGTAATAGATAACCAGGTACCGTTCTCGAGGGAGTTCCCATGCGGGGTCGTAGGGCAGCTCGTACTCTGAGACTCCGGTGAGGCTGGAGGTCGCGGCGCTCGAGAGACGAGACGAACGTATCAAACACAAACCTGACGAGGAGTCCACCGACACCTGGGGACGAAATACAGAAAATACTTATTTATATTATATAATATTTATCCTGGGGAATAAGGTTTCATGACAGCTACTCCATTTTAAAATGAGTTCAAATAAGAGACAAATAGAGTAAATGTTTATATATAAAAAGAAAGTTAGAGGAGTCCACGACACCTGGGGAGAAATACAGACACACTTTATTTGACTTTTGCAGAATTGTAAAAAAAAATCGCAGAATTTGACTTTTTTTTATTAGTAATGTTTCCTTTTTATAAGAATATCCACTTTTTTCTTAGAAATTGTTTTTTTTCTTCTCTTTTTTATCATAATTTTAATTTTTTTATTAGAAATTTGACTTTTTCCTCAAAATTTGGGACTTTTGTTAGAATTTGAATTGTCCCTTATTTATTTATTTGTTATCAGAAATTTGACTTTTTCATAGAAATTGGACTATTTCTCAACATCTCAAAATGTAACATTTTCTAAGAACTTCACGTTTTCTAAGAATTTTGCCTTTTTCCCAAATTTCACTTTTTCTTAAGAATTTTTACTTTTTCAAAACAAAAATTTACTTTTTCAATTTTGTTTACTTTTTACAGAATTTTTACTTTTTTCTCAGTATTAAACTGTTTTCTCACATAATTTATACTTTCTCACATAATTTATACTTTTTCACAGAATGTTTGCTTCCATTTATTTCTTAAATTCTCAGAATTCTTAGATTCAGGGTCCAACACAGACAAACAGCATCCCTGCAGCTTTGTGTATTCAGCAATAGAAGCAGGAAGGTAAACAGTGAACAAAGAGGGCGGTGTTACCTGTCTCCTCAGAGGAATGCTCTTCGCTAACTTCTGGACGGCCAGCTGATGGTGGAAGTGGTTTTTCTTCGGCGCCCAGCAGAGTCTGCAGATGACGGCGGTGGCGATGAGGATGATGATGATGAAGAAGCCGAGGCAGTAGATGAAGATCTCCAGGTACGTCTGCGATGGCAGCGGGGTGGGAGGTAGCTCTGAGAGAAAACACATCATCAAATCAAAAGGGTTTTAACTCTTTGTATTGAGTCAAAATCAGGCCTTTTCAAGTTCACTTAAGGTTTATTTCAAGGTTTTAAAGGATTATTTTTAAGGTTTTTACTGAGTATTATAAGGTTTTTCTAAGATACATTTTCAAGGTTTCCCTAAGGTTCATTTCAATGTTTTAAAGGTGTGTTATACAGTTTTTCTAAGGCTCATTATCAAGGTTTTTAAGGTACATTTTTCAAGGTTTGAAAGGTGTATTTTCAAAGTTTTAACATGTATTATAAGGTTTTTCTAAGATTCATTTTCAAGATTTCTCTAAGGTTGATTTTAATGTTTTCGAAGGTGCATTTTCAAGGTTTTTCAGCACCTTACATCTGTGGTAAATTGCATATTTCTTTACAGTTCATACACTTTTCAGGCACTCCTGTAGAGTCTGATACAACTTTTCTTACATATAGTTAACTTTTGTAAAACCATTAAAGTTCAGTGTTTTTTAAAGCATTCATATTTATTGAAAAACACTTTTTAAATGTTATGCTGCCTCTAAAAAAGACAACGGTTTTTGTTTCCTATATTGTAAAAAGCTATGTTGTTCTTGCACTTTAGAAGCAAAGTTATTCTGAGCACAAACAGATACAAAGAAATGTTTGCGCTCACTTTTCTGTAGATTTTAAGAAACATATTTTCAAACGGCACATTAAATTCAAGAAGTTTCTGAGCGCTTACCGTCAGTGACACTGAGCCAGGCGGAGTGATGCGAGACGCCGATGGAGTTTCCTGCTAAACACGTGTATTCTCCTGAATCATTAAGACTCACGTTCCTCAGAGTCAGAACCTCCATCTCTTTATCCGTCATGTTCAGACCCGCAGTCTGCAGCAAACACACAAATGAGATGTAAAACAAAAATTAAATATAGGTAGATTTCCTAGCATTTCAACATACTTGTACTTTGCTTGAGTATTTCCAATTTTGGAATCAGATTAAGAATCAAGTGTATTACCAGATACATTTAAGACATACAAGAAATGCAAACAGAAACAAACATTAGACATTAAGTTGTAAGAAAAGGTCAAAAAAAACACATTTAACGTTAAATAAGATATAAAGACAAGTATTTTTTGTTAAACTAAGTACAATGAATATATGACATTTTATGCTACTTTTACCATTACCCTAATGTCATTTTTGAGTTTTTTTTTAAAGCAGCTAACTGCTAGTGAGACTGTGTACTTGTTTATCTATCTGTGTGGGGACACGAGTTTCAGACCTTGAGTACAAGGACGTATGGTTATCCGACAATTATTTATTTCTAAACAGATTAATATGAATATATTTCATGCTCCTTTTATCATAACCCCCAACTGTCAGTTATTGAGTGTTTTTCTGTGTTTAGTAGTACACATTGTTTTGAAGCGGCTCACTGCTAGTGTGACTGTGTTCTTGTTTATATATCTTTATGGGGATACAAGTTTCAGACCATGAGTACGAGGACGTATGGATGTCCAAAAACAATTTTTTTTTAAACTGAGTACCGTACTTTTCGGACTATAAGCCGCGACTTTTTCCCCCATTTTTTTTGTACAGCTAACGGCCACTAGGGAACCTCCTAGATCTATGGATTTTACAGGTAAAATTAACCACCTTTAACACTACGGGCTCTAGGACCGGTCCGCGCCCGCCACCTTTAAGCGGCGGGCTCCAGCAGGAAAAGCTGGAGGCCGGGAAAGAGTGAGACAGGTAGCGCGCCAAAGTAAAAGTGGAACGAGAGACGGAACGAGAGCGAGACAGACGGACAATTTAGCTGCTGTGGCTCATATGCAGGTGCGCTTTATAGTCCGAAAAGTACGGTACATAGAATATAAAATAGAGGAGCTGCAGCTGTAATTGTGACCTGTTATGCTACTTTTAACATAACCCCCTTATGTCAGTTTTTGAGTGCAAAGTGTTCAGTAGTACACATTTTTAAAAAAGCGGCTCGCTGCTAGTGTGACTGTACTTGTTTATATATCTTTGTGAGGACCACAAGTTTCCCACCTTGAGTACGTGGACGTATGGATGTCCGTCGGGCGCCTCTCTGCTGCCGTTGATGGTGATGTGTTTGAGCCACTGGATGTGAGGCTGCGGGTCGCTGAACACGCGGCACACAAACACCACGTCTCGACCCACGACCGCCGTCTGATTGGCCGGGAGACCCGCCTGCAGGATAGGTCTGTGAGGAGAACGCTCTGAAATAAAAAGATGAATAAATAAACAATACAATACAGCTTGCACTTTACTCCAGCTTGCACCGACACAATATATATATATATATATATTATACACAGCCAAACATATTTATTTGTTGTTTGTATGTCGTCTCTTCTGAATGTTGTACGTCTAGCGTTTGTTTTTCTGTATTTTTGATGGCACCTTAAAATAAAGGAGTAGCTCTACTCATCTCATTGTACCTGTATAATGACAAGAAAGGATTCTATTCTATTCTTATTTATAAAGCACTTTAAAACCTCCAGACCAGTGCTGTGCAGTCAAATAAATAAACAAACAAAAATCACACAGCTCAGCTCACACGCCATAAAACAAGTACAAACAATAGACAATTTAAAAGCAATAAAAGCAACGATCTACAAGATGTCAAAACGCTAAGGAGAAGAGGTGGGTTTTAAGAAGTGCTGTAAAAGCAGACGGTGTGGAGGAGTCGTAGAAACACACACATTAATATTACACACACTCTCCTGGGTGTAAATGTACGTTTTCTTACCGACTACATCCAGCAGGTAGGTGTGTTTGATGCTCCCGTGTTCGTTCTCCACCACACAGGTGTAGTTCCCTTTATCAGATGGCACCACCGACTCCATTATTAAAGTCCACATGTGGTCTCGGATCTGAAAAATAAAAGACATAGATAAGACCCATGAGATAATGCCTCATTTGAATTTAAAAAAAAGAACCATCAATTAAGATGTAAGATGAAACGATAGACAATTAATCCCTCAGTAAATCAAGAGAGCATCTATCAGAAGCTTTTCTATAACCGGTTAATCTTTCAAATCTAATTTTAAGTAAAAATTTGATTCTTAAATGTGCATATTAAATTAAAATAAATATCTCTCAGATATGGATTTCACATAGGAGAAGATAAGACATTTAATAGTGTGCAAATATTTTACTTTTCCGATATGTTATAGACCAAACAGGTCCTTTATGTCCGAAATTACAACAATCTCAAAGCCTGCATATTATTTACACTTTACGACTAAAACATACAGAAAAGGAATTTTAATGGCAGTGTTTTCTGATTTAGAGAGGTATACAAAGTAGGGATGCCAGCGATTATTCGAATATTTGCTATAGTCTCCATAATCGAATATTATTTTTAAAAATCGATTTTTCTCGAAAAAAAATGTATATATATATATATATTTTTTTTTCCTGGCTTAGTTTCAACCAAAATATATATTATATATATATATATGCTAATAATAGTAATAGTATTAATAATTGTAAATGGTCATTGGTCACACCACCAGTTTGTTTTACTGTAAACTTGGTGTCGGTCGAATAATCGATTATTATTCGCCAGGGCTGCCGAATAATCGATTTTGATCATGGTCAGTTTCTGGCAACCCTACTACAAAGAGATATCATCAAACAATAAAATGAACCCAGCTTTATCCAATGATCCCATTTCTTTGATGGATAATATGCAAATTAGCACACATTTACTTACTCATATCTATTTTAACATATAAGAAAACTTGTAATGTAAAAAAGTATTTTCTTGATGTCAGTAATCACCGCGGGACTTTTTTACACCCTTACCTTGTAGCCTCCGATCCGTTGGTCCTTTCTGAACACTCTCCCGTTCTTGTACCAGCGCAGCGTGGGGACTGGGCTCCCGGTGGCCTGGCAGCGAAACTTCACTGTTTTGCTGGCGGGAACGGCGTGAAGCTGCTTCTCCATTTTGTCCGGCATCACCCACTGCGGCGCTAACGCTAACGAGAAAACACAGCGGGGTAAACATCGGGACAACCAGTCATTTTTAAAAACCAAAAATAGGCAGCGGAAAGAGAAACCAAGACTTCCAGGTTAAGAAGAATGGAATTAGGATTATGATAATTGTTCATGGGAAATTAATAATTGTTTATGAGTCCTTAATTTAAGATCAAAAAGGGAAATGTAGAATTAGCAACTTGCTAAATTCATGGCAATCTAATGCCGCAATTTATCTTATACACTATTTTATTATCATTAAGGCACATAGTTAACAACTGAATAAAAGCAGAAAATACATACAAAAATGAAAGCAGAAATGTAAATATACATGTATGTATACTCAAGAAAACACAAATACAACCATCATCAATGTATCTGCTGATTATTTCCGTAAACTGGGTGTCATGTCTCGTCTTGCCAAAGATATTCACTTTGCAATAATTTGAAACTGAGAAAAAGAGACGTGAAGTTTTAGTCTTACTTTGGAGCTTCTCGTTACTCGTTGACAGCTCATTGGACAGTTTATTTTCCTCTGAGGATGACTCATCGTCTTCTTCGTCTTCAGAGGATTTTACTGCGTCAGCTACAGAAAGAAGTCAAAATGTTTAAAAGCTGCTCACAAAGCTTTGTTGTTTGTGTGTGTACTTGTTTGACTATCTTTGTGGGGACCGATCTTTTCTTAGACCTTCAAAGTGAGAACAATTAAAAAAATGTTGTCCTTTTTCTTGCAATCAAACCATTTTAAACCCTCAGAATTATATATAATTAAGGTTTTAGGATCATTCTTTAAACAACACGTTCAGAGTATGCATTCCAGTTTGACTTTTCACCAACGTGTACCTGTGTGCAGACAACTCTGTTACTTAAAATAATACATTTACCCTTTTCTGATTCTCCTGGTTTACCCAGAATCATTTGAGATGGAGGGAGAAAGGGCAGTATGAGAAAAATAAAGAGCTTTTTGAACATTAGAGACACTAAATATCAACCTGAACATGAGCACAACAGGGCTCCTTTAACCTTTGAAAGAAATAACGCTTTGGTTAGGAAAAGAAGTCGGCCTCTCTTCAGCGAAAACACTGAAGTACCCGCCCCTCCCCCACTTGACTTCTCCGTCTCCGGTGAAGGTACACACAGAGAACCAGCCGGGGAGACGCGTGGATGAAGCTGAATCTCGGGGAAACCTGTTGTGGTGCTGAAGACACAGAGTATGGCAAAAAGTGCAGCTTCTGCTCAACACGTCAAACCGCTTATCAGCAGCAGCGTTAGACAGGCCGGGTTCGCGGCACTCACAGGAACATTTAAGCCAGTCTTTTGGTTTCCGAACACTTCACTTTGAGAGAACGAGGGGGAAATTGAAAGCAGGTTTTGTTTATGGAGAAACCGCAGAGAGAAAAGAGGCAAAATGTGATGTTCCTGACCGAGAGGAAAACAAGAATCTACAGGCGCCAAGAACAACAGAACCACTGAGACGCGCAGTCAGCTGCACACCAGATGGTTGGCACAAAACACACACACCATATATGCATGCACACACACAAAAGGTATATGCATGCACACACACACACGATATATGCATGCACACCACACACACACACACACACCACACCACGCTGAATAAATGAGGAAAGGTAGAGTAATCTTCCCTCATTTCTAAGCATCGTTGTCGTCCCTTTCTGCGCCTTACCTACTTACGAAATAGCAACGTTAGTGTTTTTAAAATGGACAAATGTCTGAAATGCCAGTTTTAGCCTCAACTATTATTTTTTGTTCTGCTTTTTCCTATTGTTTGTCCCTGTATATGTTATTTAAGTTCTGACTGAGACATCGACACACATAGAAGGTACACATCACACACACACACACACACACACACACACACACACACAGGCTGAATAAAATAAAGATTTGTTAAAATAATCGGAATTACTTTCTCCCCGTTGTAGGAAACGTGTCTCTGGAATCATTACAGCTAAAAGTTATTGCACTCGTTGCTTTATTTCTAAATCCTGATTATGCAAACGCTGCCGTATGACTATGGAAGATAAATAGCTAATTACTTAGAAAAGAGACTTGCCGTTTTCAGCGTCTCAAAATGTTCAAGTTTTCTGCTTTATTTCATTTGTTTGCCCACACAGTGTTTGTGTTACCATGAACACACACACACACACACAATAACCTCAGTTACACCAGGAACAAAAAAATAATCACCCTAACCGGTTTCAGATGTGGCAAACCCAAAAGCAGCCAAACCTTAAAAAAGAAATTGGAGTAATTTTCCTGTTTAAGAAACTGTTTCTCACACACACACACACACACACACACACACACACACACACACACACACACACACACACACACACACACACACACACACACACACACACACACACACACACACACACACACACACACACACACACACACACACACACACACACACACACACACACACACACACACACACACACACACACACACACACACACACACACACACACACACACACACACACCACACACACACACACACACACACACACACACACACACACACACACACACACACACACACACACACACACACACACACACACACACACACACACACACACACACACACACACACACACACACACACACACACACACACACACACACACACACACACACACACACACACACACACACACACACACACACACACACACACACACAGACATTTGCTTTAATGTTCAAAAAGCTCTTTATTTTTCTCGTGCTGCAGCACCTCATTTCACCCTCTGTCTGAAACCAGAGCCCAGTCTGCTCTGATTGGTTAGCTGACATTCTGAATTCAGGACTTTTTACTTGTTATAAAGTATTTTAAGACCGTAGTATTTCTACTTTGACTTTAGAAAAGGATCAGGGTACTTAGTGTGTGGGTATCCAACGCAGGCCTGATCTACATCTAAGCCTCAAACCAAGTTTCTTTAGATGCGTTTCCATGCCGACATAACCCTGGTGGTGCGTTCAGGTGCGTGTTACCTGTGTCGGTATCCTCACTTGTCGGTCTGCTCTCGGTGTTTGGAGTCTTCATCAGCATCAGGAGAAGCAGGAGCAGAGAGAAACAGCGAGACGAAGACATCCTCACAGGGAATACCACTGCAGAGAGAGAGAGAGACAATGTTAGAAAGAAACACACACACACACACACACACACACACACAAGTTCAACATGTGAGAAGTAGAAAGTACAGGTATTTGAGTTCAACATGTGAGAAGTAGAAAGTACAGGTATTTGAGTTCACATGTGAGAAGTAGAAAGTACAGGTATTTGAGTTCAACATGTAAGAAGTAGAAAGTACAGGTATTTGAGTTCAACATGTGAGAAGTAGAAAGTACAGGTATTTGAGTTCAACATGTAAGAAGTAGAAAGTACAGGTATTTGAGTTCAACATGTAAGAAGTAGAAAGTACAGGTATTTGAGTTCAACATGTGAGAAGTAGAAAGTACAGGTATTTGAGTTCAACATGTAAGAAGTAGAAAGTACAGGTATTTGTGTTCAACAGAAAGAAGTAGAAAGTACAGGTATTTGAGTTCAACATGAGAGAAGTAGAAAGTACAGGTATTTGAGTTCAACATGTAAGAAGTAGAAAGTACAGGTATTTGTGTTCAACATGAAAGAAGTAGAAAGTACAGGTATTTGTGTTCAACATGTAAGAAGTAGAAAGTACAGGTATTTGAGTTCAACATGTAAGAAGTAGAAAGTACAGGTATTTGTGTTCAACATGTGAGAAGTAGAAAGTACAGGTATTTGAGTTCAACATGAGAGAAGTGGAAAGTACAGGTATTTGAGTTCAACATGTAAGAAGTAGAAAGTACAGGTATTTGGGTTCAACATGAGAGAAGTAGAAAGTACAGGTATTTGAGTTCAACATGTGAGAAGTAGAAAGTACAGGTATTTGAGTTCAACATGTGAGAAGTAGAAAGTACAGGTATTTGAGTTCAACATGTAAGAAGTAGAAAGTACAGGTATTTGTGTTCAACATGTAAGAAGTAGAAAGTACAGGTATTTTAGTTCAACATGTAAGAAGTAGAAAGTACAGGTATTTGTGTTCAACATGAAAGAAGTAGAAAGTACAGGTATTTGTGTTCAACAGAAAGAAGTAGAAAGTACAGGTATTTGTGTTCAACATGTAAGAAGTAGAAAGTACAGGTATTTGAGTTCAACATGTGAGAAGTAGAAAGTACAGGTATTTGAGTTCAACATGTAAGAAGTAGAAAGTACAGGTATTTGGGTTCCACATGAGAGAAGTAGAAAGTACAGGTATTTGAGTTCAACATGAGAGAAGTAGAAAGTACAGGTATTTGTGTTCAACAGTAAGAAGTAGAAAGTACAGGTATTTGTGTTCAACATGTAAGAAGTAGAAAGTACAGGTATTTGAGTTCAACATGAGAGAAGTAGAAAGTACAGGTATTTGTGTTCAACAGTAAGAAGTAGAAAGTACAGGTATTTGTGTTCAACAGAAAGAAGTAGAAAGTACAGGTATTTGTGTTCAACATGTAAGAAGTAGAAAGTACAGGTATTTGAGTTCAACATGTGAGAAGTAGAAAGTACAGGTATTTGTGTTCAACATGTAAGAAGTAGAAAGTACAGGTATTTTAGTTCAACATGTAAGAAGTAGAAAGTACAGGTATTTGTGTTCAACAGAAAGAAGTAGAAAGTACAGGTATTTGTGTTCAACATGAGAGAAGTAGAAAGTACAGGTATTTGAGTTCAACATGTAAGAAGTAGAAAGTACAGGTATTTGAGTTCAACATGTGAGAAGTAGAAAGTACAGGTATTTGAGTTCAACATGAGAGAAGTAGAAAGTACAGGTATTTGAGTTCAACATGTGAGAAGTAGAAAGTACAGGTATTTGAGTTCAACATGTAAGAAGTAGAAAGTACAGGTATTTGAGTTCAACATGTGAGAAGTAGAAAGTACAGGTATTTGAGTTCAACATGTAAGAAGTAGAAAGTACAGATATTTGTGTTCAACATGTGAGAAGTAGAAAGTACAGGTATTTGAGTTCAACATGTAAGAAGTAGAAAGTACAGGTATTTGTGTTCAACATGTGAGAAGTAGAAAGTACAGGTATTTGTGTTCAACATGTGAGAAGTAGAAAGTACAGGTATTTGTGTTCAACATGTAAGAAGTAGAAAGTACAGGTATTTGTGTTCAACATGTGAGAAGTAGAAAGTACAGGTATTTGAGTTCAACATGTAAGAAGTAGAAAGTACAGGTATTTGTGTTCAACATGTGAGAAGTAGAAAGTACAGGTATTTGTGTTCAACATGTGAGAAGTAGAAAGTACAGGTATTTGAGTTCAACATGTAAGAAGTAGAAAGTACAGGTATTTGTGTTCAACATGTGAGAAGTAGAAAGTACAGGTATTTGAGTTCAACATGTAAGAAGTAGAAAGTACAGGTATTTGTGTTCAACATGTGAGAAGTAGAAAGTACAGGTATTTGAGTTCAACATGTAAGAAGTAGAAAGTACAGGTATTTGAGTTCAACATCTAAGAAGTAGAAAGTACAGGTATTTGAGTTCAACATGTAAGAAGTAGAAAGTACAGGTATTTGTGTTCAACAGAAAGAAGTAGAAAGTACAGGTATTTGTGTTCAACAGAAAGAAGTAGAAAGTACAGGTATTTGTGTTCAACATGTAAGAAGTAGAAAGTACAGGTATTTGAGTTCAACATGTGAGAAGTAGAAAGTACAGGTATTTGAGTTCAACATGTGAGAAGTAGAAAGTACAGGTATTTGAGTTCAACATGTAAGAAGTAGAAAGTACAGGTATTTGTGTTCAACATGTGAGAAGTAGAAAGTACAGGTATTTGTGTTCAACATGTGAGAAGTAGAAAGTACAGGTATTTGAGTTCAACATGTAAGAAGTAGAAAGTACAGGTATTTGTGTTCAACATGTGAGAAGTAGAAAGTACAGGTATTTGAGTTCAACATCTAAGAAGTAGAAAGTACAGGTATTTGAGTTCAACATGTAAGAAGTAGAAAGTACAGGTATTTGTGTTCAACATGTAAGAAGTAGAAAGTACAGGTATTTGGGTTCAACATCTAAGAAGTAGCAAGTACAGGTATTTGAGTTCAACATGTAGAGAAGTAGAAAGTACAGGTATTTGAGTTCAACATGAGAGAAGTAGAAAGTACAGGTATTTGAGTTCAACATGTAAGAAGTAGAAAGTACAGGTATTTGTGTTCAACATGTAAGAAGTAGAAAGTACAGGTATTTGAGTTCAACATCTAAGAAGTAGAAAGTACAGGTATTTGAGTTCAACATGTAAGAAGTAGAAAGTACAGGTATTTGAGTTCAACATGTAAGAAGTAGAAAGTACAGGTATTTGAGTTCAACATCTAAGAAGTAGAAAGTACAGGTATTTGTGTTCAACATGTAAGAAGTAGAAAGTACAGGTATTTGAGTTCAACATGTAAGAAGTAGAAAGTACAGGTATTTGGGTTCAACATGTGAGAAGTAGAAAGTAGTGGAGTAAAGTACTGATACCAGAAACATGTATTGAACAAAGTATTTGTACTGCAATACTTCCCACACACACGGTCCTGAACCACAGAAAAACACACTGCAGCATGAAGTGTTTTCTCCCAGCATGCATCACACCTAAGCAGCTGTTTCTCACCTAGAGTGTGAGGACACCGAGAGACATGAACCCCCGACACCCCGAGAGATCACCTGCCAACACTAAATATCTGTTAGGAGTTAAGCAACTAACCACACACACACACGCGCACACACACACACAAACTAAAAGCGGCGGCATGGAATAAACCAGAAATTAATATATTCAAATCTCTTGCTTCTCCGTACATCATCTGAGAAGTGAATATGCTGTGGGGGTTTGGATACAACAGAGATGTAAAGACATCAGGCTCGACTTGAAACAACAAGGACATGTTATCCTTCTTTATGACATTTTATAAACCAAACATATCATGACATTATAAAAGGTGCAACCCGTCTACTACCTATCCTGCAGACCGCTAATCTAGCGTCTACAGCTAATGAACAAAATAAAATATAGAATATAGTTCAGCTGGATTAGATTGAATCATCATCACAGATTCTTCATGTGTGAAGCATCTGTTTCAGAGCATAATTAACACACACACACACACACACACACACACACACACCACACACACACACACACACACACACACACACACACACACACACACACACACACACACACACACACACACACACACACACACACCACACACACACACACACACACACACACACACACACACACACACACACACACACACACACACACACACACACACACACACACACACACACACACACACACACACACACACACACACACACACACACACACACACACACACACACACACACACACACACACACACACACACACACACACACACACAAACATCAGCAGGAGAGGACTCTTTAAAGTAGAGACACTACATACTGATATACACCTGGACATCAGCAGGAGAGGACTCTTTAAAGTAGAGACACTACATACTGATATACACCTGAACATCAGCAGGAGAGGACTCTTTAAAGTAGAGACACTACATACTGATATACACCTGGACATCAGCAGGAGAGGACTCTTTAAAGTAGAGACACTACATACTGATATACACCTGAACATCAGCAGGAGAGGACTCTTTAAAGTAGAGACACTACATACTGATATACACCTGAACATCAGCAGGAGAGGACTCTTTAAAGTAGAGACACTACATACTGATATACACCTGAACATCAGCAGGAGAGGACTCTTTAAAGTAGAGACACTACATACTGATATACACCTGAACATCAGCAGGAGAGGACTCTTTAAAGTAGAGACACTACATACTGATATACACCTGAACATCAGCAGGAGAGGACTCTTTAAAGTAGAGACACTACATACTGATATACACCTGAACATCAGCAGGAGAGGACTCTTTAAAGTAGAGACACTACATACTGATATACACCTGAACATCAGCAGGAGAGGACTCTTTAAAGTAGAGACACTACATACTGATATACACCTGAACATCAGCAGGAGAGGACTCTTTAAAGTAGAGACACTACATACTGATATACACCTGAACATCAGCAGGAGAGGACTCTTTAAAGTAGAGACACTACATACTGATATACACCTGAACATCAGCAGGAGAGGACTCTTTAAAGTAGAGACACTACATACTGATATACACCTGAACATCAGCAGGTGAGGACTCTTTAAAGTAGAGACACTACATACTGATATACACCTGAACATCAGCAGGAGAGGACTCTTTAAAGTAGAGACACTACATACTGATATACACCTGAACATCAGCAGGAGAGGACTCTTTAAAGTAGAGACACTACATACTGATATACACCTGAACATCAGCAGGAGAGGACTCTTTAAAGTAGAGACACTACATACTGATATACACCTGAACATCAGCAGGAGAGGACTCTTTAAAGTAGAGACACTACATACTGATATACACCTGAACATCAGCAGGAGAGGACTCTTTAAAGTAGAGACACTACATACTGATATACACCTGAACATCAGCAGGAGAGGACTCTTTAAAGTAGAGACACTACATACTGATATACACCTGAACATCAGCAGGAGAGGACTCTTTAAAGTAGAGACACTACATACTGATATACACCTGAACATCAGCAGGAGAGGACTCTTTAAAGTAGAGACACTACATACTGATATACACCTGAACATCAGCAGGAGAGGACTCTTTAAAGTAGAGACACTACATACTGATATACACCTGAACATCAGCAGGAGAGGACTCTTTAAAGTAGAGACACTACATACTGATATACACCTGAACATCAGCAGGAGAGGACTCTTTAAAGTAGAGACACTACATACTGATATACACCTGAACATCAGCAGGAGAGGACTCTTTAAAGTAGAGACACTACATACTGATATACACCTGAACATCAGCAGGAGAGGACTCTTTAAAGTAGAGACACTACATACTGATATACACCTGAACATCAGCAGGAGAGGACTCTTTAAAGTAGAGACACTACATACTGATATACACCTGAACATCAGCAGGAGAGGACTCTTTAAAGTAGAGACACTACATACTGATATACACCTGAACATCAGCAGGAGAGGACTCTTTAAAGTAGAGACACTACATACTGATATACACCTGAACATCAGCAGGAGAGGACTCTTTAAAGTAGAGACACTACATACTGATATACACCTGAACATCAGCAGGAGAGGACTCTTTAAAGTAGAGACACTACATACTGATATACACCTGAACATCAGCAGGAGAGGACTCTTTAAAGTAGAGACACTACATACTGATATACACCTGAACATCAGCAGGAGAGGACTCTTTAAAGTAGAGACACTACATACTGATATACACCTGAACATCAGCAGGAGAGGACTCTTTAAAGTAGAGACACTACATACTGATATACACCTGAACATCAGCAGGAGAGGACTCTTTAAAGTAGAGACACTACATACTGATATACACCTGAACATCAGCAGGAGAGGACTCTTTAAAGTAGAGACACTACATACTGATATACACCTGAACATCAGCAGGAGAGGACTCTTTAAAGTAGAGACACTACATACTGATATACACCTGAACATCAGCAGGAGAGGACTCTTTAAAGTAGAGACACTACATACTGATATACACCTGAACATCAGCAGGAGAGGACTCTTTAAAGTAGAGACACTACATACTGATATACACCTGAACATCAGCAGGAGAGGACTCTTTAAAGTAGAGACACTACATACTGATATACACCTGAACATCAGCAGGAGAGGACTCTTTAAAGTAGAGACACTACATACTGATATACACCTGAACATCAGCAGGAGAGGACTCTTTAAAGTAGAGACACTACATACTGATATACACCTGAACATCAGCAGGAGAGGACTCTTTAAAGTAGAGACACTACATACTGATATACACCTGAACATCAGCAGGAGAGGACTCTTTAAAGTAGAGACACTACATACTGATATACACCTGAACATCAGCAGGAGAGGACTCTTTAAAGTAGAGACACTACATACTGATATACACCTGAACATCAGCAGGAGAGGACTCTTTAAAGTAGAGACACTACATACTGATATACACCTGAACATCAGCAGGAGAGGACTCTTTAAAGTAGAGACACTACATACTGATATACACCTGAACATCAGCAGGAGAGGACTCTTTAAAGTAGAGACACTACATACTGATATACACCTGAACATCAGCAGGAGAGGACTCTTTAAAGTAGAGACACTACATACTGATATACACCTGAACATCAGCAGGAGAGGACTCTTTAAAGTAGAGACACTACATACTGATATACACCTGAACATCAGCAGGAGAGGACTCTTTAAAGTAGAGACACTACATACTGATATACACCTGAACATCAGCAGGAGAGGACTCTTTAAAGTAGAGACACTACATACTGATATACACCTGAACATCAGCAGGAGAGGACTCTTTAAAGTAGAGACACTACATACTGATATACACCTGAACATCAGCAGGAGAGGACTCTTTAAAGTAGAGACACTACATACTGATATACACCTGAACATCAGCAGGAGAGGACTCTTTAAAGTAGAGACACTACATACTGATATACACCTGAACATCAGCAGGAGAGGACTCTTTAAAGTAGAGACACTACATACTGATATACACCTGAACATCAGCAGGAGAGGACTCTTTAAAGTAGAGACACTACATACTGATATACACCTGAACATCAGCAGGAGAGGACTCTTTAAAGTAGAGACACTACATACTGATATACACCTGAACATCAGCAGGAGAGGACTCTTTAAAGTAGAGACACTACATACTGATATACACCTGAACATCAGCAGGAGAGGACTCTTTAAAGTAGAGACACTACATACTGATATACACCTGAACATCAGCAGGAGAGGACTCTTTAAAGTAGAGACACTACATACTGATATACACCTGAACATCAGCAGGAGAGGACTCTTTAAAGTAGAGACACTACATACTGATATACACCTGAACATCAGCAGGAGAGGACTCTTTAAAGTAGAGACACTACATACTGATATACACCTGAACATCAGCAGGAGAGGACTCTTTAAAGTAGAGACGCTACATACTGATATACACCTGAACACCAGCAGGAGAGGACTCTTTAAAGTAGAGACACTACATACTGATATACACCTGAACATCAGCAGGAGAGGACTCTTTAAAGTAGAGACACTACATACTGATATACACCTGAACACCAGCAGGAGAGGACTCTTTAAAGTAGAGACACTACATACTGATATACACCTGAACATCAGCAGGAGAGGACTCTTTAAAGTAGAGACACTACATACTGATATACACCTGAACATCAGCAGGAGAGGACTCTTTAAAGTAGAGACACTACATACTGATATACACCTGAACACCAGCAGGAGAGGACTCTTTAAAGTAGAGACACTACATACTGATATACACCTGAACATCAGCAGGAGAGGACTCTTTAAAGTAGAGACACTACATACTGATATACACCTGAACATCAGCAGGAGAGGACTCTTTAAAGTAGAGACACTACATACTGATATACACCTGAACATCAGCAGGAGAGGACTCTTTAAAGTAGAGACACTACATACTGATATACACCTGAACATCAGCAGGAGAGGACTCTTTAAAGTAGAGACACTACATACTGATATACACCTGAACATCAGCAGGAGAGGACTCTTTAAAGTAGAGACACTACATACTGATATACACCTGAACATCAGCAGGAGAGGACTCTTTAAAGTAGAGACACTACATACTGATATACACCTGAACATCAGCAGGAGAGGACTCTTTAAAGTAGAGACACTACATACTGATATACACCTGAACATCAGCAGGAGAGGACTCTTTAAAGTAGAGACACTACATACTGATATACACCTGAACATCAGCAGGAGAGGACTCTTTAAAGTAGAGACACTACATACTGATATACACCTGAACATCAGCAGGAGAGGACTCTTTAAAGTAGAGACACTACATACTGATATACACCTGAACATCAGCAGGAGAGGACTCTTTAAAGTAGAGACACTACATACTGATATACACCTGAACATCAGCAGGAGAGGACTCTTTAAATCTCAAAACAAGTCAGATTTGTTAATAACTTCTGTTCACCCTTTCCACTGAAACCTCACCTACACTTCAGATTCTGCAGCAGGGCGACAGTCAGCAGACTTTCAGAATAACACACACACACACACACACACGCCTGATCTACGCTGAGAAACAAACATGAAGACAGAGTTCACTGTCGAAGAAGAAGAAACAAAGAAGAAGAAGAAGAAGAAGAAGAAGACAGAACAAAGAAGACAGAAGAAGAAGAAGAAGAAGAAGAAGAAGAAGAAGAAGACAGAAGAAGAAGAAGAAGAAGAAGAAGAAGAAGAAGAAGAAGAAGAAGAAGAAGAAGAAGAAGAAGAAATATGAAGCTTCCTGGTTTGAATATTGCATATTATATATATATAATTTGGATTAACTGTGATGTTGACACCGCTATCTATTCCTCGCGATGAGGCGGTTGAAGGCAGTCAGATTCCCTCCTGGTGATTGGTCAGAGCTTCATGACGTCACTGCTCCAGAAACCACACATTATAAAGTATTATTAACCGTGCTGAGAGAGTGACTTACATACTTTATAACATCTGATGGTTTGTCATTAAAGAAACTCCCGACATGTCTGCGTCAGATAGCTTCACTTTCACACCTGAACTGCATTTAGCGAAAAGTAGTTGTGTACTTTTACCCAAACAACAACTTAAATTCAATACTTTTACTTGTAATGAAGTATTTTAAAGGGCGCTTTAACTTCCCCTCTATAACTCTGGAGACGAGTTAATTAATCAAAATCTGTAAAGCAACTAACGGTATTAAATACATGTAGTGGAGTAGAAGT
Organism: Champsocephalus gunnari; assembly: GCA_036324595.1. Classification (NCBI taxonomy): domain Eukaryota; kingdom Metazoa; phylum Chordata; class Actinopteri; order Perciformes; family Channichthyidae; genus Champsocephalus; species Champsocephalus gunnari. Next base: position 1,846,404 of record CM070435.1, on the reverse strand, counting down.
ACAATGTAGCATACAATGGAAATACCCAGGGAAAGTACAAGTACCCTACAATTGTACTTAAGTACAGTACTTGAGTATGCACGTGGGTACTGTACACCTAGCTGTATTTTGCGAACACGAGCTTTTACCAAAACAATGCAGGATTTATTTTATCGTGTGAATTTTAAGGACTTTTAACAATCCCTTTAGTTAAGTATTTTGAGATAACTTCTATCACGGGACACGTATGTAGCTTTACTTTGAATACTTTCACCGAAACAGAACTTTAAATTAAGTACTTATACTTGAAATGTATGGAAAAAGTCAAAATGTCAGAATTCCCACTTCTTTCGGAACCCTACTCTCACATATGACCCTAATCCCTTTCCGTAGACTTGTACCCAAACAAAGCAGGACTAGTTTATAGTGCTCAAAGTATTTAAAATAAATATGTTCTACCCTTACTTGGCATCTAGTTACTTAAACTAGTAAATACTTTACACACACAATGCAGCTTCTAAATCAAGGACGGAGGCTAATCGTAATGTAGAGACATCGCGTATTTCCACACAGTTCTTCTAGAGTCTAGATGCCTGTTCTACATCTGGATCACACACACACACACACACACACACACACACACACACACACACACACACACACACACACACACACACACACACACACACACACACACACACACACACACACACACACACACACCACACACACACACACACACACACACACACACACACACACACACACACACACACACACACACACACAAGTCATTCGCACACGTTTATGCAGAAAGTCACATTTCAGCGAGTTTTTACCGGAGTGTGTGTGTTATATCAGAGCTGCAGAATCACAGGTTACATCCTCATTAGTGTGTGTGTGTGTGTGTGTGTGTGTGTGTGTGTGTTAACGACCCAGTGTGTGTGAGTTCCCGGAGAGAAAACACACAAACAAAGAAGTTTCCAGATCCATATCGTACAGAAAAGTCACATTATTTACCTGTTAGATCCGAGCTGCAGAGTCTCAGGTTGCTTCCGGATTAATCCTCATTAGTGTGTGTGTCTGTTAATGACCCAGAGTGTGTGTGTGTGTGTGTGTGAGTGTGTGTGAGGAGAGAAAACGTGGGAAAGCTGGGCTCATTGTCGGGATGTTTCTCGGTGCTCAGTCCGGGAGGAGCACCGCCTTCAGGGGGAGTTTCCTTCTGCTCACACACACACACACACACACACACACACTCTCCCCCCCCCACCCCATTAACGACCCGGTGCCATGTATTCATTGACTCCATTTTCCGAGTGTTGCAATGCAGCCTGTGTGTGTGTGTGTGTGTGTGTGTGTGTGTGTGTGTGTGTGTGTGTGTGTGTGTGTGTGTGTGTGTGCGTGGTGGAGGAGGGGTTTCCTCTGAATTCCTGCTGTGCATGATCCGCGCCGCAGTTTAACTTCATGTGTTTACGGTTCGCTCCGGTTACTCGTTGCTGCTCAGACACGCTCGCAGTGAAACCAGGAAACGGTTGTCCTTAAAGCAAAACATTTGACTTTTCTAACATTTTATATATTTGGTCCCTTGATTATATTTACTCGGGGTATGGAAGCCTTGAAGGGTCACGATTCACACATTGTATGTCCTCTGTTTGACATCCGGGACATGTCTCCGTGCTCTAATGTTCAGACAGCTCTTGACTGTCCTCACACTGCCTGAGCTGCAGCACCTCTTTTCACCCTCCGTCCGAAACCAGAGCCCAGTCTGCGCTGATAGCTGGCCGGCTCTGTTGTGATTGGTCAGCCAGCTTAGAGATGTCCCGCCCCTTAGCCTATCACTGCAATGTGTTGGAGGGCTCGCCAGTGTTATAAAAAAGACTTTTTGAGCAATTTCTCATTTTTTACAACTTGTTAAAACTCTAATGTAGCCACAAAGGGCTTTACATACATATTGTATTTTCTTAGTTGTCCTAAAGTACATTTTAAGTGTTCTCGACGTCACAATATATATATAATATCTTCTCAGAGATTACAGGATTCTTCTCTTGAGATAATAAAATCATCTTTTTGACTGAAATAGTGATTTTGTCTCCACTATCTGAAGACCTACGGTGGCCAGTAAGGGACAGAATTCACTCATATGATGGAACACGTGACCCTTCAGGGCCTCCGTACCCGTGCAGTAACGCAATTATCACAGGAGGAGAAAGTCTCTGCGTCACGTTCCTGTGATCATAATCAGCTGTTTATACTAACACACACACACACACACACACACACACACACACACACACACACACACACACACACACACACACACACACACACACACACACACACACACACACACACACACACACACACACACACACACACACACACACACACACACACACACACACAGAGCCCATTGTGGATTCATTGGCATAATGTGTGTTTGAGAGTCTGTCTGAGAACAATGAGTACAGAGAGAGTACTGTGTGGTACTGTCATACAGTATGTACAAATACTGCTTCCATGACATACATACAGTATGTACAAATACTGCTTCCATGACATACATACAGTATGTACAAATACTGCTTCCATGACATACATACAGTATGTATAAATACTGCTAACTTGTCATACAGTATGTACAAATACTGCTTCCATGACATACATACAGTATGTACAAATACTGCTTCCATGACATACATACAGTAAGTACAAATACTGCTTCCATGACATACATACAGTATGTACAAATACTGCTTCCATGACATACATACAGTATGTACAAATACTGCTTCCATGACATACATACAGTATGTATAAATACTGCTAACTTGTCATACATACAGTATGTACAAATACTGCTTCCATGACATACATACAGTATGTATAAATACTGCTAACTTGTCATACATACAGTATGTACAAATACTGCTAACTTGTCATACATACAGTATGTACAAATACTGCTAACTTGTCATACATACAGTATGTACAAATACTGCTAACTTGTCATTTATACAGTATGTACAAATACTGCTAACTTGTCATACATACAGTAAGTACAAATACTGCTAACTTGTCATATATACAGTATGTACACATACAGCTAACTTGTCATTTATACAGTATGTACAAATACTGCTAACTTGTCATACATACAGTATGTACAAATACTGATAACATGACATATATACAGTATGTACAAATACTGCTAACTTGTCATATATACAGTATGTACACATACAGCTAACTTGTCATTTATACAGTATGTACAAATACTGCTAACATGACATATATACAGTATGTACAAATACTGCTAACTTGTCATATATACAGTATGTACAAATACTGCTAACTTGTCATTTATACAGTATGTACAAATACTAACATGACATATATACAGTATGTACAAATACTGCTAACTTGTCATACAGTATGTACAAATACTGCTAACTTGTCATTTATACAGTATGTACAAATACTGCTAACATGACATATATACACAGTATGTACAAATACTGATAACATGACATATACAGTATGTACAAATACTGCTAACTTGTCATATATACAGTATGTAAAAATACTGCTAACTTGTCATACATACAGTATGTACAAATACTAACTTGTCATACATACAGTAAGTACAAATACTGCTAACATGACATATATACAGTGTGTACAAATACTGCTAACTTGTCATACAGTATGTACAAATACTGCTAACTTGTCATACATACAGTAAGTACAAATACTGCTAACTTGTCATATATACAGTATGTACAAATACTGCTAACATGACATATATACAGTATGTACAAATACTGATAACATGACATATATACAGTATGTACAAATACTGCTAACTTGTCATTTATACAGTATGTACAAATACTGCTAACATGTCACATATACAGTATGTACAAATACTGATAACATGTCATATATACAGTATGTAAAAATACTGCTGACTTGTCATATATACAGTACTGCTAACATATTATGCATTCAGTACCTGTACAAATGTATAATACATGCAGTAAAAGTACAAATACTGCTAAATAAAACTCATACATGCAGTAAAAGTACAAATACTGTGTCTTCATCCCTTTACACCCTCTGAAGGATGATGTGAGGGAAACACCAACGCTGTACTTCCTGTTTCCTCAATCAGGCTCCAGAGGCCTTCATCAGTACTTATACATAAACAAACACTCTGTATATTTATATATACATTGTCTGTGTACACAAGGCAGAGTCTAATCTGGCTTTAAAATAAACACAACGGGGAGTACAAAGTATTCTGCGTACGCTTTACTGCAGGAAAGTAAAACCGTTTTAAAATACTCTATAGCGATATTTTATTTGACTTTTTGTAATAATATTATAATATAATACTTTGAATGCATTCATTCTTCTTTCAGAACCCTGAGGAGCGGCACCTGGGTTCAGCACTCAGGAGGACTCTTGGTTTGGTTTGGTGAGCAGGAATGTCTCTCTTCTGAGGCTCCGGGTCTGGGTGGGTCCAGATTCTGTGGTGAGAGAACATCTGCCCTCAAAGGGAGCGTCCACCAACCAAGCTGCACCCTCCCAATATCAGTATGCAGTGGCTCTACTTTAAAGAGTCCTCTCCTGCTAGTATGTAGTGTCTCTACTTTAAAGAGTCCTCTCCTGCTAGTATGTAGTGTCTCTACTTTAAAGAGTCCTCTCCTGCTGATGTTCAGGTGTATATCAGTATGTAGTGTCTCTACTTTAAAGAGTCCTCTCCTGCTGATGTTCAGGTGTATATCAGTATGTAGTGTCTCTACTTTAAAGAGTCCTCTCCTGCTGATGTTCAGGTGTATATCAGTATGTAGCGTCTCTACTTTAAAGAGTCCTCTCCTGCTGATGTTCAGGTGTATATCAGTATGTAGTGTCTCTACTTTAAAGAGTCCTCTGCGCCCTGAGGTTCAGGTGTATATCAGTATGTAGTGTCTCTACTTTAAAGAGTCCTCTCCTGCTGATGTTCAGGTGTATATCAGTACGTAGTGTCTCTACTTTAAAGAGTCCTCTCCTGCTGATGTTCAGGTGTATATCAGTATGTAGTGTCTCTACTTTAAAGAGTCCTCTCCTGCTGATGTTCAGGTGTATATCAGTGTGTAGTGTCTCTACTTTAAAGAGTCCTCTGCTGCTGATGTTCAGGTGTATATCAGTATGTAGTGTCTCTACTTTAAAGAGTCCTCTCCTGCTGATGTTCCGGTGTATATCAGTATGTAGTGTCTCT
>CM070435.1:1813665-1828665 GCA_036324595.1 Champsocephalus gunnari | reverse complement strand
AGGTACAGGTGACACAGGTACAGGTGACACAGGTACAGGTGACACAGGTACAGGTGACACGGGTACAGGTGACACGGGTACAGGTGACACAGGTTCAGGTGACACAGGTACAGGTGACACGGGTACAGGTGACACGGGTACAGGTGACACAGGTACAGGTGACACAGGTACAGGTGACACAGGTTCAGGTGACACAGGTACAGGTGACACAGGTACAGGTGACACGGGTACAGGGGTTCAGGTGACACAGGTACAGGTGACACGGGTACAGGTGATACAGGTACAGGTGACACAGGTACAGGTGACACAGGTACAGGTGACACGGGTACAGGTGATACAGGTACAGGTGACACAGGTACAGGTGACACGGGTACAGGAGGTTCAGGTGACACAGGTACAGGTGACACGGGTACAGGTGACACGGGTACAGGTGATACAGGTACAGGTGACACAGGTACAGGTGACACAGGTACAGGTGACACGGGTACAGGTGACACAGGTACAGGTGACACAGGTACAGGTGACACAGGTACAGGTGACACAGGTACAGGTGACACGGGTACAGGTGACACGGGTACAGGTACAGGTGACACAGGTACAGGTGACACGGGTACAGGTGATACAGGTACAGGTGACACAGGTACAGGTGACACAGGTACAGGTGACACGGGTACAGGTGACACGGGTACAGGTGACACAGGTACAGGTGACACGGGTACAGGTGACACGGGTACAGGTGACACGGGTACAGGTGACACGGGTACAGGTGATACGGGTACAGGTGACACGGGTACAGGTGACACAGGTACAGGTGACACAGGTACAGGTGACACAGGTACAGATGACACGGGTACAGGTGACACGGGTACAGGTGACACGGGTACAGGTGACACGGGTACAGGTGACAGGGGTACAGGTGACAGGGGTACAGGTGACACGGGTACAGGTGACACGGGTACAGGTGACACGGGTACAGGTGACACGGGTACAGGTGACACGGGTACAGGTGACACGGGTACAGGTGACACGGGTACAGGTGACACAGGTACAGGTGACACAGGTACAGGTGACACAGGTTCAGGTGACACAGGTACAGGTGACACGGGTACAGGTGACACGGGTACAGGTGACACGGGTACAGGTGACACGGGTACACGTGACACGGGTACAGGTGACACGGGTACAGGTGACACGGGTACAGGTACAGGTGACACGGGTACAGGTGACACGGGTACAGGTGACACGGGTACAGGTGACACGGGTACAGGTGACACGGGTACAGGTACAGGTGACACGGGTACAGGTGACACGGTACAGGTGATAATAGTAGAAACGATGCAGAATAATTATGAAAAATATGTTTTATATGGAAAAAAAATTCGGTAACAAATTTGTCACGAGTAGATTTTATAAAAATGTTTTAACATGAGATTATTTCTTTTTTTAAAGCGTGGGTGTCATGTGACCTAAAACAAATCAATACAGCATGTATTACACAGGTAGGTGGGACCCAGGTGTATTTATATTGAGAAGCAGCCGGAACAATTCCAATAGCTTCCATGTCACGTGACCCAGGGACACGCCTCCTTTTATTTGGTTTTGGGGCTTCGACTATTTTAGAGAAACGTACCTTCAGACGAGTCTTCCTCTGAGACGTACAGAACATCATCGTCTCTGCAGGAGCAAACAGGACTACTATCAGAACCATGGGATTATACAATCTTGTACTTGAGTAAAAGTAGAAGTACTCAGATCTTGTACTTGAGTAAAAGTAGAAGTACTCAGATCTTGTACTTGAGTAAAAGTAGAAGTACTCAGATCTTGTACTTGAGTAAAAGTAGAAGTACTTAGATCTTGTACTTGAGTAAAAGTAGAAGTACTCAGATCTTGTACTTGAGTAAAAGTAGAAGTACTCAGATCTTGTACTTGAGTAAAAGTAGAAGTACTCAGATCTTGTACTTGAGTAAAAGTAGAAGTACTCAGATCTTGTACTTGAGTAAAAGTAGAAGTACTCAGATCTTGTTCTTGAGTCAAAGTAGAAGTACTCAGATATTGTACTTGAGTAAACGTAGAAGTACTCAGATCTTGTACTTGAGTAAAAGTAGAAGTACTCAGATATTGTACTTGAGTAAAAGTAGAAGTACTCAGATCTTGTACTTGAGTAAAAGTAGAAGTACTCAGATCTTGTACTTGAGTAAAAGTAGAAGTACTCAGATCTTGTACTTGAGTAAAAGTAGAAGTACTCAGATCTTGTACTTGAGTAAAAGTAGAAGTACTCAGATCTTGTAATTGAGTAAAGTAGAAGTACTCAGATCTTGTACTTGAGTAAAAGTAGAAGTACTCAGATCTTGTACTTGAGTAAAAGTAGAAGTACTCAGATCTTGTAATTGAGTAAAGTAGAAGTACTCAGATCTTGTACTTGAGTAAAAGTAGAAGTACTCAGATCTTGTACTTGAGTAAAAGTAGAAGTACTCAGATCTTGTACTTGAGTAAAGTAGAAGTACTCAGATCTTGTACTTGAGTAAAAGTAGAAGTACTCAGATCTTGTAATTGAGTAAAGTAGAAGTACTCAGATCTTGTACTTGAGTAAAAGTAGATGTACCAGAGTGTAGGAATACTCTGTTACAGTAAAAGTATTCAAAATGTTCCTCAAGTGAAAGTAGAAAAGTATTCTCATCTAAATATAGTAAAGACAGTGAAAGTATTCGTTGTGCAGATTGGTCCATTTCAGAATAATATATATATATGTTTTATAATGATTGATCATGAAAGTGTTCTCAAAGCTGGTGGAGGTGCAGCTAGTCTGAAGTACTTTGTAGACTGCAGGGTAGCTGGTGGAGGAGCAGCTAGTCTGAAGTACTTTGTAGACTGCAGGGTAGCTGGTGAAGGAGCAGCTAGTCTGAAGTACTTTGTAGGCTGCAGGGTAGCTGGTGGAGGTGCAGCTAGTCTGAAGTACTTTGTAGACTGCAGGGTAGCTGGTGGAGGTGCAGCTAGTCTGAAGTACTTTGTAGACTGCAGGGTAGCTGGTGGAGGTGCAGCTAGTCTGAAGTACTTTGTAGACTGCAGGGTAGCTGGTGGAGGTGCAGCTAGTCTGAAGTACTTTGTAGACTGCAGGGTAGCTGGTGAAGGAGCAGCTAGTCTGAAGTACTTTGTAGACTGCAGGGTAGCTGGTGGAGGTGCAGCTAGTCTGAAGTACTTTGTAGACTGCAGGGTAGCTGGTGGAGGAGCAGCTAGTCTGAAGTACTTTGTAGACTGCAGGGTAGCTGGTGGAGGTGCAGCTAGTCTGAAGTACTTTGCAGACTGCAGGGTAGCTGGTGGAGGTGCAGCTAGTCTGAAGTACTTTGTAGACTGCAGGGTAGCTGGTGGAGGAGCAGCTAGTCTGAAGTACTTTGTAGACTGCAGGGTAGCTGGTGGAGGTGCAGCTAGTCTGAAGTACTTTGTAGACTGCAGGGTAGCTGGTGAAGGTGCAGCTAGTCTGAAGTACTTTGTAGACTGCAGGGTAGCTGGTGGATTTACTCCAGGTGGAACTACAGTCTGATTTTTGATTGACAGCTCCTCACCTGATCAAAGTGATGTCGTCTATCAGGCCTCGGTTCTCGTTGTAAACTCGCGAGACTTTGATGCCCAGTTTAGAGCTGGCAGCGGACAGAAGATCGTCCAGAGAGCCGAACACAGCCACCACCTGAGAAATAAATACAACAAAACAAAAGCATATTTTCCACATGTGTAAAAAAACAGACTGAAAAGCTAACGTAGCCGTTTTTGTTTTTAGCAACATGCTAACCAAACACATCTATATTTATGTATTTATACAGTCTATGTTCACAGCTTACCTTTCCATTTGAGGAGGTTCCGTTGACAAACAGTGTGACTCTTCTCATGGCCAAATAAAATCAGTCAAACAATGAACAGCTCAGAAAATAAACAGTAAATACATCCTTTAGCAACGGTCTGTTTAGCAACGGTCTGTTTCCTGTCTTGAAAGAGGAAACCGCGACAGCCAATCAGGGATCAGAGGGGGCGGGACCTCGATATCCTCACATATGAAAATCAAAAAAATGATATGTTTTATTTATTTTTACAATGCTAACTTTACACTAGAGAGATTCCTATCAGTTTAAATAATTCATAAAAATAAACCCGTAATTTACCAGCTGCAATATTACAGTGAGGGACACATTAATGCATCAATAATAATATAACAATATCAAATACACTATTACTATACTTCTGGATTGATATTTGTAATGTAAATGTGTGTGTGTGTGTGTGTGTGCGTGTGTGTGTGTGTACCCAGAGGGATGAATGCAGGGAAAAAACTACTACTGTTAACATTCAAATACAAAATTTTTATTTATATATTTATCACCTTAAAAGGTACCCAAAACCTAATTTCTGGTAGTAAATGAGGATTTGTGTACTTTTACTCTGCATGTTTTATTTAATTTGTAGTTGTGAGGCGTAGTAAAAAAAGACACCGTGTTCACAAAGAGCTTTATTAAACAAATGAATCACCAAAACATAAAATAAGAGCTAATTTTAACATAAAATCGTGAAATTAAAGTCCCAGAGAATGTTCATTTTGGCAAGAGCAGAAAATTATGTTTTTATTGCACAATGAACTTTAAATTAAAAATAAATCTCCATTTATTAATCCAAAAATATATATGTATGTGCCGGCAGAGAGTGCAAACAACCACAAACTGACACGTTTTGATTGCTTTCAGCTTCCTTTTGGGAGCATGTGACACTTCAGCAGGTCGTACAAATGTTATTATTATTATATTAAACAGGTAAATCACTCTGCTGTAAGTCACAACATGTAGCGCCAAAGCAAGAATTTAATTATCCCTTAAAAGGAAAATAATTCGGGGCGATAAATCCAGAAAAATGATCCAAAAACGATCACAATTCAAGCCGGTTTCACAACTTAATAACCATCGTGTTACAGAGCAGTGCTTTTCAGAAAATAAGGTTGTGCTGTTGTTAAAAAGGGCTTTAAAAAAGGCACGTGAAAGGAAGACGAATGTTTTAAGGCTCATAAAGTTACTGCACTCAAGACACGAAGCCCCTCCCCTTCCTCCATGGGACTTCATTTCAGAAAAGTATGTATTGAAGTCAATGGAGAGAGAAACGTTATCTCTCGATCGCGTTTGAATTGAGCCACGAGTTACACACATGATGTTTGTCAATTTAAAAGATAATTTTGAAAGTCAAAACAATTTAAAATGTGTTGTAAAACTGTGAAGTAACACTTTGTGTGAAACCGCTCAATGAACTACATCTCCCATCATGCACCATACACCCAGACGGCCGTCACGTTGAAACATTTCACTTCTTTCTTTCAGAACGAGGCGGAAAGTATTAAAAGAGGTGAAAATCACTACAAGTCTGGCCACGTTGAGAGCTCAGGGTGTATGCAGGAATCCTGAAGTCACATGTAAGACCTTTTTTAAGACCCTTTCCATACATTTTAAGACCTCATCGCCATTTTGAGTTTTAACCGGTTACCTTGATTTTTAAGTATTTTTGGAACTTTAAGTATATCTGGAACTTTAAGTATTTTTGGAACTTTAAGTATATTTGGAACTTTGAGTATATTTAGATCTTTAAGTATTTCATTTCATTTTTTCTTTAAGTATATTTGGATCTTTAAGTATTTTTTGAACTTTTAAGTATTTTTGGAATTTACGGTATTTTTGGAATTTACGGTATTTTTGAAACTTTAAGTATATTTGGAACTTTAAGTATTTTTGGAACTTTAAGTATATTTGGAACTTTAAGTATATTTAGATCTTTAAGTATTTCATTTCATTTTTTCTTTAAGTATGGAACTTTAAGTATATTTTGGACATCTTTAAGTATATTTGGATCTTTAAGTATTTTTGGAACTTTAAGTATATTTGGATCTTTAAGTATATTTGGAACTTTAAGTATTTTTGGATCTTTAAGTATTTTTGGAACTTTAAGTATATTTGAATCTTTAAGTATATTTGGAACTTTAAGTATTTTTGGATCTTTAAGTATATTTTGGAACTTTACGGTATATTTTGAAACTTTAAGTATATTTGGATTTTATATTTGGATCTTTAAGTATATTTGGATCTTTACGGTATATTTTGGAACTTTAAGTATATTTGGATCTTTAAGTATTTTTGGACCTTTAAGTATTTTTGGATCTTTGGACCCTTTCCACTTTGGAGTTCTAACCGGTTACCTTGGCGACACACTTTACCTCACATTGACTATATACAGTATTGATGTCCTTCCTCCTTATCTTCCAACCATTTGGACGCAGACTTGCATTTCCCCATAACGATGTTGCTTAGCAACCGGCGTAAACAGACCTCCGCACACTATCAAGCAGTGAGCGAGCGACGTCCTGTTCAGATGACGTCAAACCCAACGGGACGCCATCAATAAACTCCACAGAATCACACGACACCCCTACGCCATGACTACATTCAGGCAGACTGCAGAACACAACCTCTCTGGACCGTTTCAGACACTTACTGGAAACAAGCACAAAATGTATACTTTGGAAAATACTGTTTAATATTTTTAATAGCCTTCATTTTCGCTAAATTGATTTATCAACTTTTAATAATAGCGGACCCCCTGGAGCTCCAAGTCTGGGCACTGAGAGCTGCACACACACACAAGCGGAGTTAGTCGGTTCCGTGAGAGCCAGCACGCGGGACCGGGACTCTGGGATTTGTAGTCTTTCTCGTTGCGTATTTTTCATAGTAAAAAATTATGGAAATAATTTTTAAAGTTTGACAAACATCATATGTGTAGTTCGTGGCACAATTCAAACGGGATCGGAAGATAATATTTCTCTCTCCATTGACTTCAATATATAATTTTTCAGAAGTAAGGTCCCATGGGTCGGAAGTAGATGGGCGGGACTTCGCCTCTCGACCATTAGTTCCGTTTTAATCATCAAATATTCTGAACTCTGAAGTGCAAACACACGTTTAGGCTTCCAGAGACGCCAGTTTCCGCTTGACCTTGGGAGGGCTCGTTGTGAATGGGATAACAACATGATTCCTTTCCTGATTATCAGTCTGTGTTTCTTGCTGATCTGAAAGTAAAGGTGAGCGGTTTCCTATATTTAAGAAAAGAAAAAGGCAACATAATATATCTTTATCTTCAAGTATCCGATGTCATTGAGACTAGATTTTAGGGATGAGAGGAACTCTGATATGTTCAGAGTGAGAATAAGGCAGGAGGAGAAAAGTTAAAGAGGCCCTAATCTGTTCATGTTCATATTAATATGTGGTGTCTCTACTTTAAAGAGTCCTCTCCTGCTGATGTTCAGGTGTATATCAGTATGTAGTGTCTCTACTTTAAAGAGTCCTCTCCTGCTGATGTTCAGGTGTATATCAGTATGTAGTGTCTCTACTTTAAAGAGTCCTCTCCTGCTGATGTTCAGGTGTATATCAGTATGTAGTGTCTCTACTTTAAAGAGTCCTCTCCTGCTGATGTTCAGGTGTATATCAGTATGTAGTGTCTCTACTTTAAAGAGTCCTCTCCTGCTGATGTTCAGGTGTATATCAGTGTGTAGTGTCTCTACTTTAAAGAGTCCTCTCCTGCTGATGTTCAGGTGTATATCAGTATGTAGTGTCTCTACTTTAAAGAGTCCTCTCCTGCTGATGTTCAGGTGTATATCAGTATGTAGTGTCTCTACTTTAAAGAGTCCTCTCCTGCTGATGTTCAGGTGTATATCAGTATGTAGTGTCTCTACTTTAAAGAGTCCTCTCCTGCTGATGTTCAGGTGTATATCAGTGTGTAGTGTCTCTACTTTAAAGAGTCCTCTCCTGCTGATGTTCAGGTGTATATCAGTATGTAGTGTCTCTACTTTAAAGAGTCCTCTCCTGCTGATGTTCAGGTGTATATCAGTATGTAGTGTCTCTACTTTAAAGAGTCCTCTCCTGCTGATGTTCAGGTGTATATCAGTATGTAGTGTCTCTACTTTAAAGAGTCCTCTCCTGCTGATGTTCAGGTGTATATCAGTATGTAGTGTCTCTACTTTAAAGAGTCCTCTCCTGCTGATGTTCAGGTGTATATCAGTATGTAGTGTCTCTACTTTAAAGAGTCCTCTCCTGCTGATGTTCAGGTGTATATCAGTATGTAGTGTCTCTACTTTAAAGAGTCCTCTCCATGCTTTAATGTTCAAAAATCTCTTTATGTTTCTTCATACTGCCCTCTTTTCAACGTCTGTCTGAAACCAGAGCCCAGTCTGCTCTGAGTGGTTAGCTGGCCGGCTCTGTTGTGATTGGTCAACCAGCTGAGAGATGTCCCGCCCCTTAGCCTATCAGGTACAATGTGTTGGAGGACATTTACACGCACAGAAACACCTCTTTAAACGTCCTTCTCTCTCAGAATCACCTTTATTAAAGTATAAGGTGATTTTTACAGTAAATCCCAGTTCTCCCTCTCCCTCCCCTCTTTATTAAAACTACTCGTTGCCGCTGTCCTCCGTGTCCTCGTCCTCTGCTCCGTCACTTTGTCCCTCCGTTTGCGTCTCTGGAGAATAGTCCAGGATGTGTCTGCTGGCCTGGTTGGTGCACTGCTGCTGTTTGAAGTAGACCTTCATCACTCCTTTGATCAGAACGAAGGCGATGCCGCCCTGCAGGGGGAGAGGGGAGTCAGTGAGACACTTCAAAGTACACACATCCTTTACTCAAGTAGAAGTACACACATCCTTTACTCAAGTAGAAGTACACACATCCTGTACTCAAGTAGAAGTGCACACATCCTTTACTCGAGTAGAAGTACACACATCCTTTACTCAAGTAGAAGTACACACATCCTTTACTCAAGTAGAAGTACACACATCCTTTACTCAAGTAGAAGTACAGATACTCGTGTTTAAAAATACTCTGGTGAAAGTAGAAGTACTGACTAAACTTCTTTACTCAAGTCAAAGTAAAGGCTTTGAAATGTGCTTAGAAAGTACAGGTATTTGAGTTCAACATGTGAGAAGTAGAAAGTACAGGTATTTGAGTTCAACATGAGAGAAGTAGAAAGTACAGGTATTTGGGTTCAACATGTAAGAAGTAGAAAGTACAGGTATTTGAGTTCAACATGAGAGAAGTAGAAAGTACAGGTATTTGAGTTCAACATGTAAGAAGTAGAAAGTACAGGTATTTGAGTTCAACATGAGAAGTAGAAAGTACAGGTATTTGGGTTCAATATGTGAGAAGTAGAAAGTACAGGTATTTGGGTTCAACATGTAAGAAGTAGAAAGTACAGGTATTTGAGTTCAACATGAGAGAAGTAGAAAGTACAGGTATTTGAGTTCAACATGTAAGAAGTAGAAAGTACAGGTATTTGAGTTCAACATGAGAGAAGTAGAAAGTACAGGTATTTGGGTTCAATATGTGAGAAGTAGAAAGTACAGGTATTTGGGTTCAACATGTAAGAAGTAGAAAGTACAGGTATTTGAGTTCAACATGAGAGAAGTAGAAAGTACAGGTATTTGGGTTCAACATGTAAGAAGTAGAAAGTACAGGTATTTGGGTTCAACATGTAAGAAGTAGAAAGTACAGGTATTTGAGTTCAACATGTGAGAAGTAGAAAGTACAGGTATTTGGGTTCAACATGTAAGAAGTAGAAATACAGGTATTTGAGTTCAACATGAGAGAAGTAGAAAGTACAGGTATTTGTGTTCAACATGTAAGAAGTAGAAAGTACAGGTATTTGAGTTCAACATGTAAGAAGTAGAAAGTACATGTATTTGGGTTCAATATGTGAGAAGTAGAAAGTACAGGTATTTGGGTTCAACATGTAAGAAGTAGAAAGTACAGGTATTTGAGTTCAACATGTAAGAAGTAGAAAATACAGGTATTTGAGTTCAACATGTAAGAAGTAGAAAGTACAGGTATTTGTGTTCAACATGTAAGAAGTAGAAAGTACAGGTATTTGTGTTCAACATGTAAGAAGTAGAAAGTACAGGTATTTGAGTTCAACATGTGAGAAGTAGAAAGTACAGGTATTTGAGTTCAACATGTAAGAAGTAGAAAGTACAGGTATTTGAGTTCAACATGTGAGAAGTAGAAAGTACAGGTATTTGGGTTCAACATGTAAGAAGTAGAAAAGTACAGGTATTTGAGTTCAACATGTAGAGAAGTAGAAAGTACAGGTATTTGTGTTCAACATGTAAGAAGTAGAAAGTACAGGTATTTGAGTTCAACATGTAAGAAGTAGAAAGTACATGTATTTGGGTTCAATATGTGAGAAGTAGAAAGTACAGGTATTTGGGTTCAACATGTAAGAAGTAGAAAGTACAGGTATTTGTGTTCAATATGTGAGAAGTAGAAAGTACAGGTATTTGAGTTCAACATGTAAGAAGTAGAAAGTACAGGTATTTGAGTTCAACATGTGAGAAGTAGAAAGTACAGGTATTTGAGTTCAACATGTGAGAAGTAGAAAGTACAGGTATTTGGGTTCAACATGTAAGAAGTAGAAAGTACAGGTATTTGAGTTCAACATGAGAGAAGTAGAAAGTACAGGTATTTGAGTTCAACATGAGAGAAGTAGAAAGTACAGGTATTTGAGTTCAACATGAGAGAAGTAGAAAGTACAGGTATTTGAGTTCAACATGTGAGAAGTAGAAAGTACAGCTATTTGGGTTCAACATGTAAGAAGTAGAAAGTACAGGTATTTGAGTTCAACATGAGAGAAGTAGAAAGTACAGGTATTTGAGTTCAACATGAGAGAAGTAGAAAGTACAGGTATTTGAGTTCAACATGTAAGAAGTAGAAAGTACAGGTATTTGAGTTCAACATGTAGAGAAGTAGAAAGTACAGGTATTTGGGTTCAACATGTGAGAAGTAGAAAGTACAGGTATTTGGGTTCAACATGTAAGAAGTAGAAAGTACAGGTATTTGTGTTCAACATGTAAGAAGTAGAAAGTACAGGTATTTGTGTTCAACATGTAAGAAGTAGAAAGTACAGGTATTTGAGTTCAACATGTGAGAAGTAGAAAGTACAGGTATTTGAGTTCAACATGTAAGAAGTAGAAAGTACAGGTATTTGAGTTCAACATGTAAGAAGTAGAAAGTACAGGTATTTGTGTTCAACATGTAAGAAGTAGAAAGTACAGGTATTTGAGTTCAACATGTGAGAAGTAGAAAGTACAGGTATTTGAGTTCAACATGAGAGAAGTAGAAAGTACAGGTATTTGAGTTCAACATGAGAGAAGTAGAAAGTACAGGTATTTGAGTTCAACATGTGAGAAGTAGAAAGTACAGGTATTTGGGTTCAACATGTAAGAAGTAGAAAGTACAGGTATTTGAGTTCAACATGAGAGAAGTAGAAAGTACAGGTATTTGAGTTCAACATGTAAGAAGTAGAAAGTACAGGTATTTGAGTTCAACATGTAAGAAGTAGAAAGTACAGGTATTTGAGTTCAACATGTAAGAAGTAGAAAGTACAGGTATTTGAGTTCAACATGTAAGAAGTAGAAAGTACAGGTATTTGAGTTCAACATGAGAGAAGTAGAAAGTACAGGTATTTGAGTTCAACATGAGAGAAGTAGAAAGTACAGGTATTTGAGTTCAACATGAGAGAAGTAGAAAGTACAGGTATTTGAGTTCAACATGTAAGAAGTAGAAAGTACAGGTATTTGAGTTCAACATGAGAGAAGTAGAAAGTACAGGTATTTGAGTTCAACATGTGAGAAGTAGAAAGTACAGGTATTTGAGTTCAACATGTGAGAAGTAGAAAGTACAGGTATTTGGGTTCAACATGTGAGAAGTAGAAAGTACAGGTATTTGGGTTCAACATGTGAGAAGTAGAAAGTACAGGTATTTGGTTCAACATGTAAGAAGTAGAAAGTACAGGTATTTGAGTTCAACATGAGAGAAGTAGAAAGTACAGGTATTTGGGTTCAACATGTGAGAAGTAGAAAGTACAGGTATTTGGGTTCAACATGTAAGAAGTAGAAAGTACAGGTATTTGAGTTCAACATGAGAGAAGTAGAAAGTACAGGTATTTGAGTTCAACATGAGAGAAGTAGAAAGTACAGGTATTTGAGTTCAACATGTGAGAAGTAGAAAGTACAGGTATTTGAGTTCAACATGAGAGAAGTAGAAAGTACAGGTATTTGAGTTCAACATGTGAGAAGTAGAAAGTACAGGTATTTGGGTTCAACATGTAAGAAGTATAAAGTACAGGTATTTGAGTTCAACATGAGATAAGTAGAAAGTATAGGTATTTGGGTTCAACATGTGAGAAGTAGAAAGTACAGCTATTTGGGTTCAACATGTGAGAAGTAGAAAGTACAGCTATTTGGGTTCAACATGTGAGAAGTAGAAAGTACAGGTATTTGAGTTCAACATGTAAGAAGTAGAAAGTACAGCTATTTGAGTTCAACATGAGAGAAGTAGAAAGTACAGGTATTTGAGTTCAACATGTGAGAAGTAGAAAGTACAGGTATTTGGGTTCAACATGTAAGAAGTAGAAAGTACAGGTATTTGGGTTCAACATGAGAGAAGTAGAAAGTACAGGTATTTGAGTTCAACATGAGAGAAGTAGAAAGTACAGGTATTTGAGTTCAACATGTGAGAAGTAGAAAGTACAGGTATTTGGGTTCAACATGTAAGAAGTATAAAGTACAGGTATTTGAGTTCAACATGAGATAAGTAGAAAGTATAGGTATTTGGGTTCAACATGTGAGAAGTAGAAAGTACAGGTATTTGGGTTCAACATGTGAGAAGTAGAAAGTACAGCTATTTGAGTTCAACATGTGAGAAGTCAAAGTCGTCAGAAAAATAAGTAGTGGAGTAAAGTACTGATACCAGAAACATTTACTTAAGTGCAGTAACAAAGTATTTGTACCCCACTACTTCCCACCTCTGGTAGCGTAACACCCTTGATGATAATAATAAATCACTTTAAATGGTTTATTCACCAGTACGGTGCGCTGGAGGTTGGAGGACATCTTTCTGAAGAGCAGCCGCCCCACCAGGGAGGCGATGGTGGGGAAAACGAGCGCTCCACACAGAGTCCGAGAAACGGAAAGATGGTCTCCGGCTGCGAGGCCGTCAGCAGGGACTCTGGGCAGGTAACGGCCTGCAGGGGGATATACATATACAAAGTCAATTCAATCATTTAAATCAATACATATCGCTGATTGAATGCAGGCTGGTGCACTCAAAATGTATGGGAGGATTTAGCAGAACAGAAACTACTGATTTGTGATTTTAAATGTCTGAAAATAACCGTGTGGAGGACAGAAAGTGACATAATTATGAATAATTTAAATAAACTAATGCATAAATGTCTTAATGTATTTATACAAGTATAAATAAAAGTTACTACTCAAACAAAAGAAAAACTAGTGTGTGTGTGTGTGTGTGTGTGTACCAGGTGTGATCTGCCCGCTGTGGGTCTGTGTGTGTGTGTGTGTGTGTGTGTGTGTGTGTGGACCAGGTGTGATCTGCCCTCTGTGGGTCTCTGTGTGTGTGTGTGTGTATATTAATGTGTGTGTGTGTGTGTGTGTGTGTGTGTGTGTCTGTGTCTGTGTGTGCGCGTGCATGTGTGTGTACCTGGTGTGATCTTCCCTCTGTGTTTCTGCCACAGCTTCACCAGGTAGTCCTCCCAGCGGATCATCTTCCCCAGAACCAGCAGCACGGGGATCGTCGGGAGACCCATCAGCAAGAAGAGGGGGTCGGCCCGCTCCATCACGTGGAGACCCTTCTTATGACCCACCACCTACACACACACACACACACACACACACACACACATTTAATACATAACACACTATTATTTGTGGATCCCAACTGGAGGTGAGGTAAATTGCCATATCGGTTGGAATGATACGTCACAGCTCTCCACAGGGTTTCTTTTATCGTTTGCGTTCCTTATATATATCCTCAGTGTGTACCTGCATGACGGTGACGGCTCCGTACGTGACGGCGGACCAGTACACTGAGCCCACCACGACCCCGACCGCAGCGAAGGGACTGACCCGAGTCAGAGCGCGGTCCACCTGCTGCAGGAAGTACACCAGCGGGCCTGGGGAAAACAACAACAACAACAACACACAAACAGGGTTAATGTTGGGAAACTACTGAATGTTCCTTCTGTATCAGAGCAGCACATGATAACACAGGCCCTACGTAGCTGTGTGCGTAGCCAGATGTCTGACTACATGGATGACGCTCAGGAGACACTGTGAAGTCATGATAGCTCTGCTCCTAAGATTGGCGCGATGACACCGCCCCTAGAGAGACGGGCATATGTCACGTTTATTGCTTACGCAGGCCTCAGCTGATCTGAACTAATGTCTTTGCTTTGAACCAGTATTCCTCCATCGTGTTGACTGTAACTCCCTCTCTTGTGTATAAAGCATATCAAGGACTCTGGGAACTATTTGTCCCACGCAGCCCTGTGTGTGAGGACTACTTCCATTCTTGAGGGGATAATAAATACATGGATCCTGAGGTTGAAGACCAAGCCGGTGACGAGTGAAATGTTTCTAACAGTTAATAACAGGCCTGAGGAGACAGACATACTTCTTTATTTTACCTTCTTAGGTTTATAAACATATTTGTATTTAATCTGATTTATTGGACATTTTTATTGTAATCTCACTGGTTAGCGGCTTGAGCTTCAATATCAGGATCCATGTATTTATGATCCTCTCAACAAGGGAAGTAGTCAAAACAAAAAAAGATAATTTGTTGGTATTTTTTCTAAAAATTCTGACTTCTCAAAATTCTGACTTTTTCTCAAAATTCTGACTTTTTCTCAAAATTCTGGCTTTTTTTCTCAATTCAGACTTTTTCTCAAAAATTCTGACTTTTTCTCAAAATTCCGACTTTTCCTCAAAATTCTGAAAATTCCGACTTTTTCTAAAAATTCTGACTTCTTCTCAAATTCTGACTTTTTCTCAAAATTCTGAAAATTCCGACTTTTTCTCAAAATTCTGACTTTTTTCTCAAAATTCTGACTTTTCTTCCAAAATTCTGACTTTTTCTCAAAATT
>CM070435.1:1803665-1808665 GCA_036324595.1 Champsocephalus gunnari | reverse complement strand
TATGACATCTTAGCTAACCAGCCCGTTGTGATCGATAATGTGAGTATTTATGATGTCATTCATCCACACCCTAATGTGAGGCCTGTTAGCTTCACTGTGTTATAGATAATGAAAAGACATTATAATGCCTTTATTACTTTAGTGATTAACACTGTGTTCCACTTGTTAGCATATCTTCAACTGATAGTATCAATAACACGCCTTGATTTATCAGCTAATACAGGAGCTAGCTTCCAGCAGAAACTGGTTAGCTTAGCTTAGCAACCAGATCCTAATGTTAGCTGTGGTGCTTTAGCTGTATTATAACGGGTATATTAATAATGATACATATCCAAGTGGCTGTGTTGAGCTCTCAGTCATGATGTGAGGGTCAACAGTCAGCTCCACAGGTTACATGTCTGCATGTGAAGAACAGACAGCAGGATGCTAGCTCTGCTGTCAAACCTTTACCAGCCGGAATCAGTATTCAGATTATTTACTTTAAGTACAAGTACACATATCACAGTGTACACATACTCATGTTCAAGTACAAGCACTGCTCGTTTTTAAGTACAATTAGGGTAATGTACTAAGGGAGTAAAAAGCTTTCAATATTTTAAAATTAATTGTCTGTTTTCCACTCGTGGTTTTAGTCGCTCAGATATCCAGCTGGATGGATACATGTACACAGAATGATACTATTTAAAGTATTCCTTCATTGTGTGTGTGTCAAAGTCTGAATGTATAAAGTAACTACTAGAAACAATCTGTAAAAAGCACAATGTTTGCTTTCAAAATGTACTAGAGTAGAAGTATAAAGTAGAATACTATGAAAATACTAAAGTACCTCAAATTTTACTTTTTTACTTTCCACCACCGGTTATCAGCATTGTGTACATTAAGTATTGATTGTGTATTAAGCTGTAGTTAAAGTACTTCAAGTATTGTTGAGTGTTTTATATTATACATATATATCTGAGGTTTCTGGATTACTACTGTCGAAGTATTAAGTACACATATCACAGTGTACAAATACTAATATTATACTATAATATTGCGTACACCGGGCATTCAGCTTTGTCCCGCGAGAAGTCTGCCTCGACTTTCTCTGCAGACAGTAAACATTAAAAAGACTAGTCCGATGTATTTCTGCCACGACCAATCGTCTGCTTTACAGATTCATTCATTGATCCTCTGGTCAGGGGTCTCAAACCTAAGGCCCGGGGGCCAAATCCGGCCCGCGACTTCATTTCATGCGGCCCCGCAAGAGCTTGCAAAGAATATAATATGTTTATTATACGGTTACATGCTACTTTACAGAAGCAGGTTGCCCACAAACTACATGTCCCACAATGCATCTGGTTTTGTGACACTGAAGAGACTTGCAATTATTTGCCCTGGACTTCTGCTTTCAGACGTAGTTAATTATCCTATCCGATAATAATCCAATTCAGAGGCGATAATGTGATATAATACATTATTTTATATATATATTTATATAGTTACAACCGGCCCTTTGAGTGCAACCTTTATGCGAATGTGGCCCGCGATGACATTTAGTTTGACACCCCTGGTCGACACGTATCGGAGAATAGTGAAACATGTCCTGTTCGTCGTCAAACCCAAAGCAAAGACGGACTTAATCCTAAATATGAAGCTGAGGCCGTTTCGCATGAAGAACACTCACACAATGTCGAGTCAACAAACTGCCTTCTGTTCATGGACTTATCATGGAAGCTTTCATACCACCTTACGAGTACGACGCCTCGTATTAGATACAGTGTGTGTTAAGGCACGCCAACGACTTCCAGTGTTGCCTTGTGGCGCATCGGGTCCCATGATCCGTTTCATCGGGTGTGTTTCGATAAATGACTAACTTTTCAGTTTCCTGCAGCTTCCATCGTCATGACGACGCAGGACAAAGTGTGTGTGTGTGTGTGTGTGTGTGTGTGTGTGTGTGTGTGTGTGTGTGTGTGTGTGTGTGTGTGTGGTGTGTGTGTGTGTGTGTGTGTGTGTGTGTGTGTGTGTGTGTGTGTGTGTGTGTGTGTGTGTGTGTGTGTGTGTGTGTGGTGTGTGTGTGTGTGTGTGGTGTGTGTGTGTGTGTGTGTGTGTGTGTGTGTGTGTGTGTGTGTGTGTGTGTGTGTGTGTGGTGTGTGTGTGTGTGTGTGTGTGTGTGTGTGTGTGTGTGTGTGTGTGTGTGTGTGTGTGTGTGTGTGTGTGTGTGTGTGTGTGTGTGTGTGTGTGTGTGTGTGTGTGTGTGTGTGTGTGTGTGTCTTCAGGCCGTGTCTCATGACCTCCCTGAGTGTGAGAGATTAACAGTCAGACCCTGTGATGTTTGTTTCTTATGATCCCTCGTTGTGCTCCTCAGGGGTCGGGGGTCATCAAAGCCGCTTCGCAGGAGACCAGATCCCCAAATACTGCTTCCCCAACTAGTGAGTGTCCCTTCTGCTCCCCGGAAACACATCCGATGGTTGGATTCATAACCATCGCTTTGTCTAAGAAAGGCCAGGAATGGGTTTCGTCACGTATCCATTTTCTAAAATACATTTCTTCAGATTTTTTAAACACATTTTAAAATAGATCTTCAGACTTTATTTAAATATTCTATACACATGTTTCTGGTGTTTAAGGTTGCACGCTTCCTCCTATATTTAGTCCGTTATAATCACGGAGCGTCCTCACTACAGCTCCAAACACAGCTTGGAGCTGGGCGTGTCTGGAGCTCGGGATTTTATTCAAGCAACACGACCAACAACCAATCACATGAATCTCCCGCCCCCGACATACAAAGCAAAAACCCCCGGGGATTTATGGGAGCAATATATATATATATAAATATATATATATATATATATATATATATATATATATATATATATAAACTCCCCAAACAGGCGAAACCCTACCAGTTCCCCCCACTGCCTCTGCCACCTCCCTCCATGCTGGTTCCTCCGGTTTGTGTCCCTGGTAGGTGAGAGGGTCTGGTCATACAAAACCGGGTGATTGCTACGGCGATAGTTAGTTTCTCCTCCGACTTTTTTGAAATGTAGAAATGAACGGCGGGATATCTCTCCCAGCTTAGACGCGGTTTGATTGGCTACGGCTTCAGCTGTCAGATTTTCAGAAACGGGATTTGATTGGCTGGCTACTCAGGCGTCTCAGGCGGAGACGGACCGCTCTGCTACCCACAATTCAGTTCGAATTTCATTTTAGTTCTGTGTATTTTGAAACTTATATATTTATATATTTGTGTCTGTTTTCAAAGTGACTGGTGTTTAAGGGTTCACTCATTTTAACTTGCTGCTGGATTTGTTTGTATTTCTCACTTTGTCTTAACGTCTCTCTGTGTCCCGTGTGTTCAGCGTGGGGCGTCCCAAGCACGTGCGCGTCATGGCCGGAGCGCTGGAGGGGGACCTGTTCATCGGACCCAAAGCAGAGGTGTGTGTGTGTGTGATTATGACTGTGTATGACTGTGTGTGTGTGTGTGATTATGACTGTGTGTGTGTGACTGTGTGTGTGTGTGTGTGTGTGTGTGTGTGTGTGTGTGTGTGTGTGTGACTGTGTGTGTGACTGTGTGTGTGACTGTGTGTGTGATTATGACTGTGTGTGTTTGTCTCTCTGTGTGGACTGTGTGTGTTTGTCTCTCTGTGTGTGTGTGTGATTATGACTGTGTGTGTGTGACTGTGTGTGTTTGTCTCTCTGTGTGTATGACTGTGTATGTGCGTGTGTGATTATGACTGTGTGTGACTGTGTGTGTGTGTGTGTGATAATGACTGTGTGTGTGTGTGTGTGTGTGACTGTGTGTTTGTCTCTGTGTGTGTGTGTGATTATGACTGTGTGTGTGCGTGTGTGATTATGACTGTGTGTGTGCGTGTGTGATTATGACTGTGTGTGTGTGCGTGTGTGATTATGACTGTGTATGACTGTGTGTGTGTGTGTGTGTGATTATGACTGTGTGTGCGTGTGACTGTGTGTGTGTGTGTGTGTGTCTCTGTGTGTGTGTGTGTGTGTGTGTGTGTGTGATTATGTGTGTGTGTGTGCGTGTGACTGTGTGTGTGTGTGTGTGTCACATGTAGCTTCGGGGTCAGGACAGAGGCCAGAACAGAGGAGCTTTCTTTGCGTCTATATCTCAGCCATAGAGCAGCACGTCTCAGCTGCACCCTGGCTCTGAAGCAGACGTTCCTCAAAGTCCAAATCTGTCAATAGCATCATATTTATGTAGAAAGGCTCCGACAGAGGCTAAGCCCCTCCCCTTTCTCCATGGGACCTCATTTCACAAAAACATGTATTGAAGTCGACGGAGAGAGAAAAGTTATCTCTCCATCCCGTTAGAGTTGAGCCACGAGTTACACACAAGATGTTCGTCAATTTAAAAGATCGTTTTGAAAGTCAAACTGTGAAGTAACCCTTTGTTTGTCTGAAACCGCTCAATGAACTACATCTCCCATCATGCACCACACCCCCAGACGGCCGTCACGTTGGAACATTTCACTTCTTTCTCTCAGAACGAAGTGGAAATCACTCCGAGTCTGGGCGCGTTGAGAGCTGCACACACACACACACACACACACACGGGGAGTCAGTCGGTCCTGAGAGCCGGCACGCGGGACCGGGACTCTGGGAGTTGTAGTCTTTCTCGTTGCGTATTTTTTCATCGTCTTATATTTCAACAGTTTTACGACAAACTGTTAATTTTTTTTGACACGGAAATTATTTGTTAAGATCGACAAACATCGTGTGTGGAACTCGTGGCACAATTCAAACGGGATCGAGAGATAATCTTTCATCGACTTCAATACATACTTGTTCAGAAGCGAGGTCCCACGGGGCGGAAGTAAAGGGGCGGGGCCCTGGGATCTGAGTTTCCCTCGGACTTCCCACAGCGTCCAATCAGAGTCGGAGCCTCGATGCAGTTCGGCAAAGCGTGAGGGAACAAAGGAAACGTCTCTCTTGGTAGAAGTGAAGCCGGTGCATTTAGCTTGCTCTGTGGAGCCGTCTGACGTCCCTCTGCGTCCCTCAGG
>CM070435.1:1791427-1796427 GCA_036324595.1 Champsocephalus gunnari | reverse complement strand
TTATTTTTTTTGTTTTTTCTGGCTTAGTTTCAACCAAAATATATATAAATAAATATATGCTAATAATAGTAATAGTATTAATAATTGTAAATGGCCATTGGTCACACCACCAGTTTGTTTTACTGTAAACTTGGAGGAAGCCTGTGTGCAGAGCAGACTGCTGACAGCACGCTACACACCGACCCCGCCCCCTCTCCCTCACACCGACCCCCTGGTCAGTGTCTGGCAACCCTAGTATAAAGTAACCACGGAACACACATGAACTACAAGAAGAAGAAAAACATTACAAAGCGACAGGAAAATGACCAACAATAGATAATATGACCAGAAAGAGAAATGGCCCCAAGGAGGCGTGACATGAACAAAAGAGACATTAATGGCCAACAAGACATAAAAAGGACCAGAAATACATGCAACGTGACCAATGACAGAACAACGTGACCAATGACAGAACAACGTGACCAATGACAGAACAACGTGACCAATCAATCAATCAATGTTTATTTATAGCCCAATATCACAAATGTTACATTTGTCTCAGTGGTCTTCACAGTGTGTACAGAATGACAATGACCAATGACAGAACAACGTGACCAATGACAGAACAACGTGACCAATAACAGAACAACGTGACCAATGACAGAACAACGTGACCAATGACAGAACAACGTGACCAATGACAGAACAACGTGACCAATGACAGAACAACGTGACCAATGACAGAACAACGTGACCAATAACAGAACAACGTGACCAGGAGACGTTTAAAGGAATAAAAACAGATCGAACGTGCTCTAAAATGATCAATGAGTGAAAAGCAATGTGAAATTACCAAAATGGACCCTAACCACCAACTGGAGACGCAAAGGCCCAAATCAGGACCCACAATTAACAAAAACAGGCGTAACATGACTCCCAAGAGACTCAACATGTCTACATAGAGACGCGAATGGACCTGACACCAGCAGAGAACTCGCGACCTTCGACTCAACACGACCACAAAAAGCCACAAAATGGCGTATCATGAGATTTCATTAGGCGAATTTGAGGTTTCCGTCGTGATGTTACGTGTTGCGCCGAGGCTTCGGACCGTGTGTCGAGTAATCCCCGAAAGCTTTTTGTGAAGCTCGTATCGAGGCTTGTATCGTTTTGGGCCAGGGACGTCATCGATGACAGACGAAGCCTCGCTGCCGGTCGATACCACGTGACTGCTTCAGAAGCGATTCAGATCGGTTGAACCGTTGAACCACAACGCTCATAATACCCATGGATGTATTATAAGAACCATATTACCCCTCCTGCACCCGGGCCGGTGACACGATGTAATCAAAAGAGCTCAGACCCTCACTCATATAGAGGTCGGAACATGTCATAAGTATAAATAGATACAAGCATAAATAAATGTAGGAATAAAACATGAATAGATATGTTGCAGTGTGTCTGGGAGCTGTAGTGTGTGTGCTGCGGCTCAACTGGAAAGCAGTTGACTCACGACCGCAGGGTCTCTGGTTCAACGACTGGTCAATACATCTTTTTTGTTGTTTATAAAAGCTACAGCTAAATGAGATAATGTAGTTAATAAATGTATTCTTTGATATGGTTTAGCCTTTCTCCGGCTACAACATGGTTACGTTTACGAATATTATTAAGGAATACAAATCCCTCTTTGCAATGTTTACCAGCCTCCTTAGGCTTTTCAATCACAATCATTAAACTGGAATAAATACAATATTGTTAATATGAAAATATGATGTAATGTTCGTTGTTTAGAGTTATTCTAAGGCTTTACTCAACGGGAACTCGGTATGAGAGCACACTGTTGAGATTAGATTAGAATCTTTAACGACCACACAGCCAGGCTGGTGGAATTCGTGTTCAGTGCAGAGTGTTACAGCTTGTTCCATGCAATAAACAGACAATAAGAAGTACAACACACAGCACAGGGCAAAGACATATCATAATTTAAAATTCAAGGTGTGGTGGATTGTTATTGTTCATTGGGGTTATTTAGAGTCCGTTTAGTGTCCGTATTGCAAAGGGGAAGAAGCTGTTTTTGAAGCGAGCGGTTTTGGCGGACAGTGACCTGTAGCGCCTCCCTGAGGGCAGAAGCTGGAAGACATGGTGAGCTGGGTGGGAGGGGTCAGAGATGATTTTCTTTGCCCTTGTGACAGTTCGTTGGGGGTGAAGTGATTCGAGTGATGGAAGGGGACTGCCGGTGATTTTTGATGCTTTATTGATGATTCGTTGAAGTTTATTCCGGGAGAGGTTGTCTGAACTGCTGTACCAGACGCTGATGGATGAAGTGAGGATGCTTTGGATGATGGCTGTGTAGAACTGGATTAGGAGAGGTTTCCTCACTCTGTATTTCTTGAGCTGCCGCAGAAAGAATAGCCTTTGGTTGGATTTGTTGTGCCTGTTGTACACACTTTGACCAGCAGGGGGGGGGTTTGTGTTCAGATGAAGCCTTTTGCGAACCAAGTGGCTTCAAAGCTTCAAAGCTTCATAAGGCTTCATCTCGGCATCACTAGGTGTCTGTGTTCTCACTCACCAGACTCTGCTCTGTCTCTATGGGAGGGGAAGACCAAACACTTCCTGATTTTGTGTAACATCATCGATGATGTCATGGGTTGAACCAATTAAAGGGGCGGGGGGTGGGGGTGGGACACACAGGTGAAAGGGACAACTGATAGAAATCACTAATCAAGTACTGTCGTTTTTATTAAAGGTCCCCTATCATCCTCCTCTTCATCAATACATCCCATGTATCAGATATATCCAGAGCCTGTCTCTGATTGGCTGAAACACCAAACAGATCATTGCAGCATTACCCATAATCCCCTCTGTTTCAGCCCTGTTTCCAAAGTGCTGATTTTCTGTCTGTTACTTTAGATCAAAACAAGGAGCCCCTCCCCCACGCCCCTCTGAGGGGACACGTGTTGATGTAGAAGAGACATGAAGAAGAGGGGACACGTGTTGATGAAGAAGAGACATGAGACCGGCGTCCCACAAGGCTGTGTGCTGAGCCCCCTCCTCTACTCCATCTTCACCCACGACTGTACCCCTGTACCCCTGTACATGGTTCAAACACCATCATCAAGTATGCAGACGATACAACGGTGATCGGCCTCATCCACAACAACGATGAGACGGCCTGCAGGGAGGAGGTTCAGCATCTGACTGAGTGGACAATAACCTGGCCCTCAGCACAACAACAACAACAACAACAAAATAACTCATTGTGGACTTCAGGAGATCGACAGGCAACACACACACTCCCATCCACATAAATGGAACGGCGGTGGAGCGTGTGTCTAGGTTCAAGAGATGTCCCGATCCGATCACGTGATCGGGGATCGGAGCCGATCACGTGATTTTCAAAAGATTGGAATCGGGAGAAAAAAATCAAGGATCGGGATTTTTTTTTATACATTTTTTTATTTTTTATTTAATGTTACAAAACAGAAATGACCATGTTCACGTCTTAAAGTCATCCTGAGGACTTAGCTTTGGTTTAAAATTACACAACATCATGTATGTGTTGCTTCTGTTGGGCTTGTGTTCAGACCTGCTTCTTCCTCTCAGAGCAGCAGAGTGGGCGCAGCGTCTGATAGCAGCAGCGAGCTAACGAGAGGCTACGTCCAGCTGGAGACTCGGGAGTCGGGACGGAGCAGAGGTCAGGAGTTTGGAAGTATTATGAAATTGAAAGCGAAGGCAGTGGAACAGCCAGATGCAATGTTTGCAAGGCGGAGGTTCGGCGTGGTGGAAAGAACAGAGCTACGTTCAACACGACCGATCTAATACGCCGCCTGAGAAACAAACACCAACAACAACACGGCGAGTACACAGCGGCCACTCGGGTAACGGCACGGAGACAACCGACACTTTGAGAGGCTTTCAAAAGGAAAGAGAAACGGCCCCAGAACAGAGACAAGGCCACACAATAACAGCCAGATAGCTGAACTCATCGCGTTGGAGGACCAGCCGTTATCTGTTACCTTTTCTTTTTCTTAACGCATCGCATAAAGATCGGATCGGGAAAAATCGGTATCGGCAGATTGTCAAAATCAAATGATCGGAATCGGATCGGGAGCAAAAAAAGGTGATCGGGACATCCCTACCTCTCATGGTCCAACAACACCACCCGCAGAGAAGGCTCAGCAGCGTCTCTCCTTCCCGAGGAGACCGAAGACAGACCACCTCTCCTCAGATTCTGGCGAACTTCTATCGCTGCACCGTCGAGAGCATCCCGACCAGCTGCATCACAGCCTGGTGCGGGGACTGCTCAACGCTCAACAGGAAGGCACTGCAGAGGGTGGCGAAAATCGCCCAACGCATCATCGGTGTCCCACTCCCTGCCATCGAGGACATCCAGGGGACACGGTGTCTGCAGAGGCCGCACAACATCTTCAAAGACACCTCTCATCCTGCACACTATCTGTTCGTCCTCCTGCCCTCGGGGAGGAGCCTCAGGAGCCTCCCCGAGGGCAGGAGGTTCAGGGTCGGCTTCTTCCCCAGGGCTGTTAGCTGCTGCCCCCTGCCCGCTGATAGACTCAAGCCCATACCACCACCCACCTGTTTATATATCTTACTGTCAATGCCGTTTACACTTTATATTCATCTGTTTATCGCCTATTTATAATTATTCTATTAATAAAAAAGCCATGTATAATTATTCTCATTATGTAGACTCCTGCACTTCTGGTCAGATGCCTACACTTACATTTCGTCACTAGTACATGTACGATGTAATGACCATAAAGTTGAATCTGAATCTGAATCTGAAGAAGAGGGGACACATGTTGATGTAAAAGAGACATGAAGAAGAGGGGACACATGTTGATGTGGAAGAGACATGAAGAAGAGGGAACACATGTTGATGTAGAAGAGACATGAAGAAGAGGGGACACGTGTTGATGAAGAAGAGACATGAAGAAGAGGGGACACATGTTGATGTAAAAGAGACATGAAGAAGAGGGGACACATGTTGATGTGGAAGAGAC
>CM070435.1:1756427-1786427 GCA_036324595.1 Champsocephalus gunnari | reverse complement strand
GTCGTGTCCTCTGTCCTTTGAGATGGACCTGAATTCCCCCATAGTGATTACATCTGAGAGTTTCGGCTCCTTCTGAACGTTGTCCCAAGCTGGGGGGGGCAGCGTGTTTAAAAGCTGTTTCACCCACTTCTGTTTTCGCTGTAGGAACCAGCATGTGGATCAAATCTTTTTATGATTTGCAATACTTTATTAATCCCTGTGGGAAATTGTTTCTCTGCCTTTGACCCATCCTGTGTTAGGAGGAGCAGTGGGCTGCCATTGCTCAGGGACACCTCGGTAGCACTCAGTCTTTCCGGGACTTGAACTGGTGACCTTCCAGTTGGCAATCCGAGTCCCTATCGACTTCGCCAAAGCCCGGGGACAGAGATCATTCGGGAGGCTCTGTGATGTGGGACAGACGCCTCTCGCCTCTTGGTGCAGTTACTTGTTCTACCTTTAGTGCTTTTGTGTTGTGTGTTAAAGTTGTCCTGTTGAGCAGCGTGTTGAAGCCGGTGCTTCTGTGTGTGAGAAGAGATTACCGTGTACATAGGTTCCAGGGCAGCTTAACGGTCAGCACCTGTCGATCAGCAGCAGCTCTGGTTTTTGTTTTCCCTTTTATTTAATTATTACTCTGGATGATCTGCCAAACTCCCTTTGGAGTCCTCCTTTGTTTGTTCATTAGCTAAGTCGGCACCCTTCGGCCCTTTTGTTTGTTTCAGGCTGCCTGCCATTTTGTTTCACCCTTTTATAATAAAACCATTTATAATTATTCACCAATTACCAATTCCAATCTGGTGTATGTTGCTTTCCTCTTGCTCTAGTCGGGACGTAACATAGATAATTTACATATATGGTAAAAAGAATGGGTCCTAATATGGAACCTTGTGGCACACCCTTTGCTATCGGAGGAAGGAAGAAGAGGACCCAGACAATTGGACGCATTGGGTTCTCGCTGATAAATAATTAAAAAACCTACAGTATGCCTAGATAAGTCGATACTGTGAAGTCTTCCCGTCAGGATGGTATGACCAACTGTGTCAAACGCCTTTGACAAATCAAGAAATAGAGCTGCACAATACTATTTACAGTCCAATGCCTCAATTAAGTTGTTCACCACTTTAATAGCAGCAGTTGTTGTGCTGTTTTCTAAAACCGGATTGGTGTTCTGACAAAATATCATTTGTGTCCAAGAATAATTGAAGTTGTTCGCTGAGAAGCCTTTCAAGGACCTTTGCTACAACACACCATTTTGAGATTGGCCTATGATTATTAACAGATGAG
Source organism: Champsocephalus gunnari (assembly GCA_036324595.1). NCBI lineage: Eukaryota > Metazoa > Chordata > Actinopteri > Perciformes > Channichthyidae > Champsocephalus > Champsocephalus gunnari. The sequence goes on along the minus strand of CM070435.1, from coordinate 1,785,167 downwards.
GGATCCGCTCCTTTCAGTAAAGGAAGAACATATGCAGATTTCCATATGTTAGGAATCTCGTGGTTGGAAAGAGATACATTAAAAAGATAAGTAAGCGGCTCAGCCATAAAGTCTGCAGCTAATTCAAGAAAATGAGCAGGAAGTTTGTCCGGAGCTGCCGATTTGTGTGGATCCAGATTCTGCAAAGCTTCATGGACCTCTATCGCCTCAATAAGAGTGACGTTAAATGGCTGAGCCACGGGATGGGATGGAGGTGGGGAGGAAACAACGTTTGGTCCAGGGTCCGAATTGTAAACGACACATCGTCTCCAAATGTAGTTTTGTGTTATCTGTAAAAAAAATATATTAGAGTAGATATTGTAGTTTATATTGTAGTATTAGAGTAGATATTGTAGTTTATATGGGAGTATTAGAGTAGATAGTGTAGTTTATATGGAGTATTAGAATAGATATTGTAGTTTATATGGGAGTATTAGTGTATATATTGTAGTTTATATATTGGAGTATTAGAGTAGATAGTGTAGTTTATATGGAGTATTAGAGTAGATAGTGTAGTTTATATGGAGTATTAGAGTAGATAGTGTAGTTTATATGGAGTATTAGAGTAGATAGTGTAGTTTATATGGGAGTATTAAATTGTTAAATTGAACAATTAAACACATATTTCCAAGGCACTCCTTTATAATGATTGGGATAAAACAGGTTTGAAATCATTCCAATGTATACTATAGGACAGTAAACCAGACACATCGTTTTAAACTGGAGAGATAACAAAATATGCATAAATAAAATAGTAAAATAAGATATGAATGAACAACAAAAATTAAATACGTTACATGTATGTGTTATTGGCTATGGGTTACTGGTTATGCTCACATACTTATTTGATTATTCAAATGTAAACCGATCTTCTTCATATGGGTGTTTAGAGTTGTACCCCCTAGATCTAGTCTCTAGTAACTCTGCCTAAAGTGCACCAGATTGAAGCATTTTGCTTTCAAATGTTCAAACCTTTCTTCCCGGCATGCCTGAGAAGGCAGATATAGGGGGGTTCCTTTAAAGTTGGACTGTTGTAGCTTCAGTGGTTCTCAGGTTACAGTTACATAGCAGTGAATATAAACTGATTAATGTGAATATTACTGTAAACTAACCTGTGTAAAAGTTTCTCGAATAAATGTAATTTTGTTGGTGGAAGAAGCATGTATCATTTCTGTACCCTGCGCCTCAAAGAATCGGAATTGAGAACCATTAAAAACCGGAATCGAAAAGTAGAATCGGAATCGGAATCAGAATCGTGGAAATTCAAACGATACCCAACTCTACTCGTAATATCATGATAAATTACATGAAACCCATTTTAGTTGTTTCAGCACTCTTTATTTTTCGTTAATCACCTTTGAAACAGGGAAGGATAGCCAAAGATGCTCTGTGGCAGTAACCAGAACAACATATTTTGCAAATGTATTTGTTTGATTCTCAGAGCCAGTCTGAGAGAATCAAAGGCTGCATGTAAAGACTTATGGTCGGATACATATTTACAGTTTTACTGACTGAATTATTTGAGGGAGTAGGTGTAATGAAGGGAGCCACCTTCTTGAAGAAAGCATTCATACTCATGGGTTCCCAGCTGAATTTTGTGCTGGCAGACTCCATGAAGTCATACATCCGGCTACGTACACAGCTACATAGGGCCTCTCTTATCATGTGCTACTCTGATGCAGAAGGAACATTCAGTATTTTCCCAACAAACATTTAATACAGTACACCATATAATATGTACCCCGTATCAAGTTTTTGTACAAGGAGAAAAGGAGGGGACCAATAACAGAGCCCTGAGGGACCCCTGTAGTTAATTGACAAGGGTCGGACTCGGACCCTCTCCAAGTTACCCTGTAGGTGCGGTCTTTGAGGTATGAGGTGAGGAGGGAAAGTGCAGAGTCTGAAACTCCAAATTCTTGGAGAGTGAAGGAGGATCTGATGGTTCACCGTGTCGAATGCAGCAGACAGGTCCAACAGGATGAGGACAGAGGAGAGGGAGGCTGCTTTAGCAGTGTGCAGTTCCTCAGAGACAGCAAGGAGGGCAGTTTCTGTGGAGTGACCTGTCTTGAAACCAGACTGGTGCGGATCCAGAAGGTTGTTCTGATGGAGATAGCAGGAGAGTTGTCTAAAGACAGCGCGTTCAAGTGTTTTAGACAGGAACGGGAGGAGAGAGACAGGCCTGTAGTTTATAACATCAGACGGGTTGAGAGTGGGTTTCTTTAGGAGAGGGTTTACTCTCGCCTCCTTGAGACTGTTTGGAAAGTGACCAGAAGTTAGAGAAGTGATCATACATCGTGAGCTCTGTGATAACGGCGTTAGCATTTCTTCGCTCAGAGCTAATTCCGAGGCTCAGCGTTAGCCTTGTGTTTTCATCAGTTAGCTGAGTTTCTTCCCGTTACATGGATATGAAACATTCATAGTTTATTACATCTTAAGAAGCTCTCAGACACTGTTGCTTGCAGATGTTGTGGTTTCGGACTCGCCGAAGGGTCCGTGGGGCTAAACAGGTTAAGATTGAAGCTGGTGTTAAAAACGGAATATTTGACTGGTTGATCCATCATTCTGCCATTTTGTCAGTCATTATGGGCATTTTCCTATACTGCTAAAAAGGTTTCCATGTGGGGTCATCGACGAATCACTATTAGGCTATATATTTCCTGCTTCATCTTGTTCATGGTAGTTTGTATGGTAACTACTTGGATTCAGTGGGACCTTAAAGGGGAGCCTAGCACGACGACTTTCTGCTTCCATGTTATGGGCACAAACAATTATAAAATAAATACATAAACATTTCATTTTTTGAATACTTACAATTTTTTTCAATACTTATTCGTATTCCCTTAATAGTAAATGGTAGTTTACGTAGTGGACTGTGGTCCCCCCCAACACAGAGTGAGTCCAAAACTACAGTGGAATTACTTTATATTTGTATACTTGTGTTACAATTTTGTAAACTCTGGAACACCGGTAAGATATATTTTCTCAAAGTAAGAATACTTTTCATCAGCTCACTATGTGTAGCTGGCATCCAGATGTTTGCATTGCAATTCAAGCTCTAGCTGTTCCTGTATGTGCAACACGCGATCGCAACACAGTGACAAACACGAGCAACACGTTGAGCAAACATGCCGGTCGTTGAGACCCAAAAACAATGTTTGATAAAACGGGAATCCTGCTGCTAGACAAAGAACAGATGCTCCCCGGCTCAGGTTACTTTGAAGAAATGAAAAGGTAAAGCACAAACGCTGTTCTGAGCAAAATGACAGGAACATTTTAATAATGTTATTATTATGATGAACAGTGCAGTGTTACCTGTAGTCCTGATGCTGGTCTCTCTGCACACTGGGTGCTTCTCCTTACGTTTTTAAAGGCCAGCAAAGCTCTTATCAGATTCATCCCACCCTCCCACCACACATCGACCACAGCACCTGCTACACAACCTGCTACACAACCTGCTACACAACCTGCTACACAACCTACTACACAACCTGCTACACCACCTGCTACACCACCTGCTACACAATCAGCATTTTACATGACAGCTTGTACCTTGGTGAGAGAATCAAGCAACAATCAGTAAATGTATAAAATTGACTAGTTTCACCCAAAAATCACAAGCTAGCCTTTTAGAGTCACATGTGTGTGTGTGTGTGTGTGTGTGTGTGTGTGTGTGTGTGTGTGTGTGGGTTTGTGTGTGTGTGTGTGTGTGTGTGGGTTTGTGTGTGTGAGTGACTGTGTGTGTGCGTGTGTGTGTGATGGAGAGTCACCGTTATCTCAAACATATTGATAAGAGTAAAGGAGTAAACTGTGACATGTAGAGACATTGTTTTCACCAACGCTGATGTCACATCCCTCAGAGAAGTCTATTCTTCTTCTTTTTTTAAACCCATATTGTGAGAAAGGAACTAGATTATCTGAAAGATGCTAGAGACACAGGGGACTAAGCATGACACAGGAAAGAGTCATCTGATACCTGACAGGGTCACACAGATGCAACCCGGTATCACGGCAAGACGTGAACATGTACCTGCTGGGAGACATGAAGACGTCACGATTTTCGTAAATGGACTGTACTTATATAGCGCTTTATCCAGTCTTCTAAGACCCCTCAAAGCGCTTTACATACGACATGCCGTTCACCCATTCACACAGAGCAGTACCACTTGCTCTAGGACCTAACATTCACACACCGTTGGCCATCGGGAGCAACTCAGGGTTAAGTGTCCTGCCCACGGATACATCGACATGTTGACTGCATGGGCTGGGATCGAACCCACAACCTTCTGGTTGAAAGACGACCGCACTCCCTCGCAGCCACCCCACATGGTATTGTTAACACGGCCCAACCAGTTGAGAAGTTCCCGGAAATGCCAAACAAATGCTCCCCGACGGTCGGTTGTTATTGTCAATATTAATATAATAATGATTTATTTTTTAATAGTCACACTCGATCTTGTTGCCCCAGCTGGTCGACTCCTCTTAGAGCAGAAACAAAGGCTACATTAATGTATTAAATCGATGTTAATCCATGCGTGTGGATGTGGAATTAACGGATGTGATGTTGTGCGATTGCGTTGCCAGGCAACAGCTTCGGTTCATGTTAATTTACAAACTCTTCAACTACAACCGTAGTTATATTTAAAAACATGTTAGAAGGTCTCACGAAATACTTTAATGCAAATTAAAATGTAAATGTGAAGGAATGTGTTTATAACAAAATACATCCGTTATAAACGATACCGGAAACTGACGTAGGCAAGATGCTCAGCTCAATGATTGGATGGTTTAGCCGGAGTGCATGCTGGGATTTGGTGTTTAGGTGATGTGAAATCCGAAAAAAAATGTAAAAATAAAATAATACTTTATTCCGAGTGTGCTTGCTTTTCTCTTTGAAAGTCTTCTCATAACGGCATTGTAATACACGGTTCGGCTGCATTACATATTACATATCTGCCGTAATTCTCTATTTATAGAGCCCTGATGAGAAGACTTCTGGACAAACAGGGGAACTGCCGCCAAAACTCAAAACGTGACGGGGATCATAAATATATCAGCCATTAAACAACATCTTACATTTCTTTTCACACAACACGTCTCCTTGCAGTATCAACACTAACTCGGCTGACTTTTATATTTGATCCAATTTGTAGTTAGGCTGAATTTACACCATAACAGTGCACAGCTGATAGAAAGGGACCCCTGGTGGTTAAAGCACATTATTGAATTTTATTATTTTTATAACAACATTTATATTAGCATTCGACCAATTCCCTTGGGATGCTCTCAAGAACTGTTTTACAATCAATAGTGTGTGTGTTTAAGTTTCCGAACCCTGCTTCAAAGGTCCATCATACCTGATTTAGGGGATCTATTGGCAGCTGCCGATAATAACGTCCATCATTATGGTTCAGAGGCGCGGGAATGTATTTTGTATTTGTATTTTGTTTATTTCCATAACAATGGATTCCAGTGAACACTATTACGGGCAATCGGGCACTATAGAGCACGCACAAAAGCGCGAGCACACAGACACACACACTACAAAGATGTAAAATGTTATTTTACCAACAATGTGGAATGTATTGGCTACATATTACACAGACTATGCACGGCACAATAACCATACAATAATAATTAAAATACCACAAACATGATATTGATCAGTATACAGATTATGCACATGATTTAACAGATTTAGCGTTTTTAGAGAGGTGTGGCATTACATTACATTTAGCTGACGCTTTTATCCAAAGCGACTTACAATAAGTACATTCGACCAGGAAGACACAACCTTGAAGAAAACAGAATCATAAAGTATATCAGGTTTCATAGAGCCAATAGTTTCAAGTGCTACTCAACTGGCTTTAGAGAAGCCAGTCCTTTGTTAGTATATAAGTGCTTTGTTAGTAGTTCTATCCTCGAGGTGGAGTCCAAAGAGATGAGTTTTCAGTCTGGAAGGTGTGTAAGCTTTCTGCTGTCCTGATGTCAATGGGAGCTCATTCCACCATCTTGGAGCCAGGACAGCAAACCCACGTGTTTCTGCTGATGGGAACTTGGGCCGTTTGGCTTATGCAGAGCGGAGTGCACGCACTGGGGTGTACGGTTTAACCATGTCCTGGATGTAGGAAGGGCCAGATCCATTCGCAGCATGGTGCGCAAGTACCAGTGTCTTGAAGTGGATTCTAGCAGTTACCGGAAGCCAGTGGAGGGAGCGGAGGAGCGGCGTGGTGTGGGAGCATTCAGGAAGGTTGAAGACCAGACGAGCCGCTGCATTCTGGGTGAGAGAGGTCGGATGGCACATGCAGGTAGACCAGCCAGGAGGGAGTTGCAGTAGTCTAGTGAGGTGACGAGAGCCTGGACCAGAACCTGCGTGGCTTTCTGGGTCAGCTGGGGGCGCATCCTCCTGATGCTGTAGAGCGTGTATCTGCAGCAGCGGGTTGGAGCAGCTGTTTGCAGTGAAGGACAGGTTGTTATCCAGGATCACGCCCAGAGTCCTTGCAGTCTGAGTCGGGGAGACAACAGAGGGGCCGATGTTGATAGTTAGGTCAAGAGTGGGACAATCTTTTCCTGGAAGGAAAAGCAGTTCAGTCTTGTCAAGGTTGAGCTTGAGATGATGAGCAGACATCCACTGAGAGATGTCCGCTAGACAAGCAGAGATGCGTGCGACGACCTGGGTCTCTGAGCGGGGGAAGGGCAGGATTAATTGGGTGTCGTCAGCGTAGCAGTGGTATGAAAAACCATGCGGGCTAATGACTGATCCGAGCGAGTTTGTGTACAGGGAAAAGAGGAGGGGACCAAGAACAGAGCCCTGAGGGACCCCTGTAGTTTATTGACAAGGGTCGGACTCGGACCCTCTCCAAGTTACCCTGTAGGTATGGCATATCAAGATGCTGATTAACCCCACCACCCATGGTGGTGGGGTTATGGTATGGGCAGGCGTATGTTGTGGATGACGAACACAGGCCACTCAATTCACACCATTACCCTAACCCTAACCCTAACCCTACCCCTACCCTCACACCAGATACTGACTGGTTTTCGGACCCCCCCAGACCCCCCCCAATAAAGCAAAACTGCACGTTTCAGAGTGGCCTTTTATGGTGGCCAGCCTAAGGCACACCTGTGCAATAACCATGCTGTCTGATCAGCATCTTGATATGCCACACCTGTGAGGTGGGATGGATTATCTCGGCAAAGGAGAAGTGCTCACTGTCACACATTGTTTCAGATTTGTGAACAATATTTGAGAGAAATGGTTATTTTGTGTTTATAGAAAATGTTTTAGATCTTTGAGTTCATCTCATGAAGAATGGGAGCAAAAACAAAAGTGTTGCGTTTATATTTTTGTTCAGTGTATATTGCTAAAGACTCACTGAGGGTCGTCAGAAAGCTGAATACCATTGAGTAAACACAAAAATAAGAGACAAAAAGGCATTGTTAAATTGGTCAACTAATGATGAAGTCCAAGAATGAAAGACATTTTGTTTTGGACACGTATCTTCCCGCAGAACAAGTGGTTGAAGGCGGTCTGGTATCTCTGTTGTGAAGGACGTGTCTGGTGTCGCGCTTGCATCACATGCAGCAGCTGGATTGCTCCCACGCTGTTGGCAGAAGTGCTTTGCCACATGTTCTCGTGCTGCTGTCGTGTTAGCCTCAAATCTATGAGTTTGTACATCATATTGTAAACTTGATTAACACTTGTCAGTATGATGTAGTGTGACATGATAGTTCTGACAAGAATTGATTTGACTCTAAAAATGTAACATCATGTCCAGTGTTACTTTTACTCTCTGAAGATTAGCACTAACTGACTTCGTGTGCCCGTTCTCTTTCCTCTCAGACATGCTGAGCAGTCTGCAGCAGATTATTTGATCGCCTCTTTTTTACCTGCAAATACAAAATAAAGGAAAAGCATTATTTTATTAACACAATCCACACAAATAGAAACATATAATCATTGAATAAAACTACATTTAACTTGTGCTGTAACTTTAACTTTAAAACATTTTTTAATCTCAAGTTGTAATAGGTTTATTCGTCGTCACTTATTTTCATTTTGCATCTCCAGATAGATTTTCTATAAATCTTTACTGGGAAGAGAAATGACACTTGTGAGGTTTAATTGTTCAAGAACATTCTATGACTTCAGATAGACACAAAAATAAGCTTTTCATTAACATATGCATCAGGAACAAATATATCTTTAACTAAGTTTAATGTTTGAAAATATTGAATCAGAAATCATGCTTGATATTGACCTAACATGTGTATAGATACCTGTATCCTAGGAGGTATCGGACACTAGCTCAAAGTTGAAGGAGATTTGTTTTGGAAGGTCACGATCCTCTCTATGGAGCACCTGAAGAAGGTCAGGGTCCTCTCTATGGAGCACCTGAAGAAGGTCATGGTCCTCTCTATGGAGCACCTGAAGGTCAGGATCCTCTCTATGGAGCACCTGTAGAAGGTCAGGATCCTCTGGAGCATCTGTAGAAGGTCAGGATCCTCTGGAGCACCTGTAGAAGGTCAGGATCCTCTGGAGCACCTGTAGAAGGTCAGGATCCTCTGGAGCACCTGAAGAAGGTCAGGGTCCTCTCTATGGAGCACCTGAAGGTCATGATCCTCTCTATGGAGCACCTGTAGAAGGTGAGGATGCTCTCTATGGAGCACCTGTAGAAGGTCAGGATCCTCTCTATGGAGCACCTGTAGAAGGTCAGGATCCTCTCTATGGAGCACCTGTAGAAGGTCAGGATCCTCTCTATGGAGCACCTGTAGAAGGTCAGGATCCTCTCTATGGAGTACCTGAAGGTCAGGATCCTCTCTATGGAGCACCTGAAGGTCAGGATCCTCTCTATGGAGCACCTGTAGAAGGTCAGGATCCTCTCTATGGAGCACCTGTAGAAGGTCAGGATCCTCTCTATGGAGCACCTGAAGAAGGTCAGGATGCTCTCTATGGAGCACCTGAAGGTCAGGATCCTCTCTATGGAGCACCTGTAGAAGGTCAGGATCCTCTCTATGGAGCACCTGTAGAAGGTCAGGATCCTCTCTATGGAGCACCTGAAGAAGGTCAGGATCCTCTCTATGGAGCACCTGTAGAAGGTCAGGATCCTCTCTATGGAGCACCTGGAGAAGGTCAGGATCCTCTCTATGGAGCACCTGAAGGTCAGGATCCTCTCTATGGAGCACCTGTAGAAGGTCAGGATCCTCTCTATGGAGCACCTGAAGGTCAGGATCCTCTCTATGGAGCACCTGTAGAAGGTCAGGATCCTCTCTATGGAGCACCTGGAGAAGGTCAGGATCCTCTCTATGGAGCACCTGAAGAAGGTCAGGATGCTCTCTTTGGAGCACCTGGAGAAGGTCAAGCCAGGTAAGGTGCTTGAATCCTGTGTAAATATTGTTTAAATAATCTGATACTTCCAGGGTGCATCACTTGACAAACCAGGAACAGTGTTTCAAACGTCGGAATAAGTGCATTGTATATCTCTCTGTATTGGACAGTACTGTACAATACAGAGACATATACCATACTATATAAAGTGCATCAATTGGACATGAACGAATAAAGAACTAAAGGCAGAAACAGTGTTTAAAATGCGGGGAATAGTGGACGGACAAAAGACAAAAGACCTCCGGCATGTGGTCCTAAAAAGGACATTTAGGGTATTTCCATCCTCCAGGAAAGAGACCAGGAAATGCACCTCTCTTTGGCGGCTCCAAGACCCCCAAAGGACGGAGTGAAGACCTCCAGCATGTGTCCCTAACATGGGCACTTCCATAACCCTGCACCCTGTGAGTGCCCGGGTACCCACACTTAACCTGTGAAACCCCATCCCCCCACTGGCATGGGGAAAAACGCATCATCTGTTTTTGCTGAGCCTCTGAATTAGCCCTGAGGGAAAAAATGCTTATCACTTATCGTAAGTGCAAATCCAACCCATAAATTAGCATCGTGAGATTACGCGGATTCGATAGGTATCTGTATCATCACTCCATGATCAGAACTCGCAAAATGAGATCAGCAATAAACCTAGTTTTAAGTTTTCAGATTTCAGAGCGTAAGATAGGTTTCACTCTGGGCAAACTGTGTGCGCATAGCCCCCACTTCTCAATGGTAACGTTGGTGTGTATGTGGAAATTCCCCTTCGATTCTATTGGCTCTAACGGTTCAAAAGAGATGTCAATCATCAAAATCGACCATTGGGTTTCAGAGAAAAGGCAAAAATGCCCATTTCCACCCGAATGACCCGAGAGGTGGAGTTATTTTTCTAAACCTCTAAATGACCCTTGTTTTGCATCAATCTTGGAGGTTCACACACTTTAACTTTTGTTCACCCTCCTCTGCCTTTCACTTGAGCACTCCTCAAAGGTTCAGCACCAAGGAGAGTGCCTCCCCGGTGCAGATGGATAGTAGCACTCTAGCTGCCCCTGGGAACCTTAATCCTGCCCGCCCCTCAGAAAATAGTGCCACATAATGCGGGTAGAGTCCCCTGTCAACTCCCCTTACAGTCCTCCAGAGGGACATTTGTCAGTCAACTTTTGTGAGAATCAGGTCTTGAGGCACAAAATAAGGCCGACCCAAAGTGCACGGTGAGCGGACACTTAACTTCTTAAGCCCCGAGCCTGTTTCAGGTTTCAGGCTCGAAAATGACATGCCCAAAACAAAGGACTATAACTTAACTTCTAAAAGGCTTATATGAATAATTTCTTTTATCAAAGCAAGGTCCCATCTGTGAGTTGGATGTAGAAGTGTCAGAATCAATAAAGATGTTTCAGTGTCAGAGTCAATCCAGATGGAACATAGTCAAAAAGTGTACATTCTTGTCTCCGCCCAAATAAAACCCATTACTTATAGTGAAACCCACCCTTGAATGACGGGTTAGTAGCCTCAAAGCTTTAGGAATCCAAAGTATAACATATAATAAGTACCCTGTATCAAGATTGAGGCAAAACAAGTGAGAATTTACCTTTTTAGAGAGGTTTATGAAAAAAGGTCCAAGCGGACTAAGCTTTGGGCACATTTGGTTCCATCAGTGCCTTAGGAAACATTTGACTCCAACTGAGTCAGTCTGAGCAGATTTATTTAAAACAAATTAGCAACACACTATATCAGAAGCATTTTTTGGGTAAAAAAGATAAACTTTATACAAACCCTGAATGTTACAGTATTACTCCAGTAAGTCGTGCCGTGGCCTGTAACAGTTCTTTTTGGGAGTGAAGCACAGAGGGACCTGCCACCTCCTGCAGCACACAGGTGTCTTCTTCTGTTGCCAGCATCAGAGCACCTCCTGCAGCACCTCCTGCAGCACCTCCTGCAGCACCTCCTGCAGCGCCTCCTGCAGCACCTCCTGCAGCGCCTCCTGCAGCGCCTCCTGCAGCACCTCCTGCAGCACCTCCTGCAGCGTCTCCTGCAGCACCTCCTGACCTTGGTGGCATCTTCCCCATAATACTGTCATAAAAAACAAATAGATTCATTCTCTGGCTTGTACTTTCAAATGTAACTCAAATCAGAAATAATTTCTCTACAACAGCAGAACATAAATGTTGAGTGTGTGAAATAACATTATATCACTCAAAATGTATACCATGTAAATTATGTGAGACGGGTTTCATATAATCTGTTCAATATTTAATATTAATATTCCGTCCATCATATATTTATATATATATATATATGTGTGTATATATGTATATATATATATATATATATATGTGTATATATATATGTGTATATATGTATGTATATATATGTATATATGTATATATATATGTATATATATACACATATATATATATATATACATATATACACATATGTGAAGATGAGAAGATGGATGACGCTTCTTGTTCTTGTTGTTGAAATAAACAAGACATATACATATACGGTATTACATTACATTTCATTTAGCTGACGCTTTTATCCAAAGTGACTTACAACTATATATATATATATATATATATATATACATACATATATATATGTATATATATATATATATGTATATATATGTATATATATATATGTATATATATATATATATACATATATTGTAGGTGTTGGTGTCATTTTAAAGTGACAAGAGACATTGGATTAACCCTGAGCAGCGTTTTTATTCCTTTGAACACAACTTTTGATCACAAGACAGCCAAGGTAAGACCTAATTATTGTCATGGATTTGAAAACTGATATTGTTTACTTGCTATGTTCTGGCTGATAGCTCGGTTAATGTTGTGCCTGTAGTGATGGGGTGTATAGCAATGGAATCTGTGGAATCTCAGCTTTCAGAAAATGTGTTGTTTGTGCAGAAAGTATGAATTACAAATGATCGTTTTTATGAGTTATGAGCAGAAATAGCAATTTCCCGTTTTTGACATGGGCTCATTTAGAGGCTTCTTGTGAGACTTCTTTTTCGAAAAAAAAATTGTTTTCGTATCGTCAGTTAGCCAAGTTTCCTCCGGTCAGATGGGTATGGAATATTAATAGTTTCATGAATGACACTTGAGATATAGCACTGTTGCTACATATATAGCAATTTCGGACCCGAGCTCGGGTCCGTGGGACTTAAGAGGTTAACCTCTGTGTTTGCAGACAGTCGTTTTTAGTCTGAGTGCACCCAAGAACCCGGTTTCCGATTTCGTGCAGACTGCAGTCCAAAATATGGATGAATATTTTTGACGGAGAAGGGGAAATGAAGCCCCGGACACTTTTCCCCTGCTCCGTTGCAACTTACAACGGAGAAGGGGAAACAAGTATCTTAAAATAATAAAAAATGAAGTTTTCAAAAATTGTGCCAACTGAGAAGTGGCCCGAAAAAGCTCAACCCTTTGGGGCTTCGGGCCCCTTCTCCGTTGGCACACTTTTTTAAACTTCATTTTTTATTATGTTAAGATATAATCAACCATTTTCTTCACTTTGTTCTTCTTTCCACGGGTGGGTGCGCCTGACTGGCCGCCTATGAGCACCCAAATTTGGCCCGGAACCTCCAGGATTTGTGGGCTAAGCTCCATAAACGGACAAAATCACCCAGAAATGTCACTTTCCTAGCCCAAAAATATATTATACAGATACATTTAAATAATAAAAAGGTACAATTGTGCTCAGAATTAACCGGAATTGGATTTATATAGCCCCATGATAGTGATTAAAAATCATTTTCATGGAAAAAGTGTTAAAATGCCTGATTAAAGCATATACAGGACCCCAGTGAGCTACAGAGTATGTGCATTGTTTCAGGGAACCATATTAATGATAAAATAAATAAGAATTTAAAATCATTTTAGGGGAAAAAGTGTGTAGAGAACCTCACTTTCAATGGCAGAATGCAGCACCGGACTATCTGAGCCAGGAACAGTAAATGGTAAATGGACTGTACTTATATAGCGCTTTATCCAGTCTTTAAGACCCCTCAAAGCGCTTTACATACTACATGTCGTTCACCCATTCACACCCATCCATACAGAGCAGTGTACCTAACTCTAGGAACTAACATTCATACACATTCACACACCGTTGGCCATGCCATCGGGAGCAACTCAGGGTTAAGTATCTTGCCCAAGGATACATCGACATGTTTACTGCATGGGCTGCAATCGAACCCACAACCTTCTGGTTGAAAGACGACCGCACTCCCTCGCAGCCACAGTCGCCCTGTGTTCCAAATTGTGTTTTAATCCTGGCTAAACGGTGTTTAAATAGTGTGTCACTCTCACTCCTTATTTGGTAACGTGTTTGTGTGTGTAGAACTTTCCCTCGATTCCATTCGCTCTAGCGATTATAAAGAGATTTCATTCGTCAAAATCGACCAAGGGGGGCCAGAGATATGGAAAATCCACCCAAATGACCCCAGAAGTGTTTTTTTCGTTGCTAAACCTCTCTTAAAAGCTTTTTTTGCATCAATCTTGATACGGGGTACTTATTATATGTTGTACTTTGGATTCCTAAAGCTTTTAGTCTACTAACCCATCATTCAAGGGTAGTTTTCACTATAAGTAAAAAATAATTTATGGACGGACACTATATATATACATATATACTATACTATATATAATTTACAGTTTTTTACTGTGTTCAATCTCAATTTTCTTAAATAAAAACATCTATATGGATTCTGACTTTTCTACATCCAACTCACAGGTTCATCATTACTTTTAGAAAGAAGATTATTAATTTAACCCTTTCAGAAGATATGGTCATTTGTTCTGGGGATGTCCTTTTGGAGCCTGAGACTTGAAAAACATGCTCAGGGTTGAACGGGTTAATATTCCAGTGAGAGGAAGTACGGCCAATGGCAGAAGGAGACAATATTAATTTTGTCCAAAAAGTGGAGCTTTCCCTTACTATTTCCTAGCAACACATGTATAGACAGGATTCACAGAGTCAGGCTACAGAATATATAAAAATATATATTAATCGTAGGAAACATTATATTTCATTCACACAACTCACATGTTTCTTAATATGTTTATTAGAAGCAGCATATCGTTTGAGTTTGGCGTCTGGGCTCGGGCCTCATCAATCCACAGATTTACAAAGAACATTGAGTGCTGATTAGATAACTATCCCCCGAGCCTACAGGTGGAAGATGACCAATGATTTAAACGTGTAAACATATATAACTTTGATATAAATGATTTTCTGCGGCCAATTGTTTTCCTTGCATTTACAGACCCTTGTAACTCTCTCATTGTAGAACCACGCTAAACACATAGGCGGCGCGTGAGGCTCAGGTTTGGGAAGGCTCAAGAACTTTTGGTAACTCAGGTAATTCAGGTCTTCAGGAAGTTGTTGAACATGAGTTTTGGTCTTAATAGGCGCTGCTCAATACGGGCCTAATAAGACAGCAGCACCACAAGAATAGTGATTCTCCCATAATAACACTTAACAAATATGATCTATTCTCATGGAACAAGACGTGAAACTATAAGTGTTAATTGTGTCTAAATAACAAAACATTTGGTATTTCTATCCAAGAACATGTTTTGAAGGTTAGACATGGAAAATATGGAATATGGAATCATTCATTTATAAACTCGTAATATCATGATGAATTACATGAAACCCATTTTAGTTGTTTCAGCACTCTTTATTTTTCGTTAATCATCTTTGAAACAGGGAAGAATAGCCAAAGATGCTCTGTGGCAGTAACCAGAACAACATATGTTGCAAATGTATTTGTTTCTCAGAGCCAGTCTGAGAATCAAAGGCTGCATGTAAAGACTTATGGTCGATAAGTCTTTGAAGTTTTACTGACTGAATTATTTGAGGGAGTAGGTGTAATGAAGGGAGCCACCTTCTTGAAGAAAGCATTCATGCGTATGGGTTCCCAGCTTAATTTGCCGCTGGCAGACTCCAAGCAGGTCATGGGACCCGATGTCATGGTCATGAACCTCAAGCCTCAGTATGTCATTCTCTCGGGCCTTGAAGTGAGCGAAGTCTTCATCCCACCAGGGGTGTCGGTCGTTGTGGCGAACTGATGTTTCACCCAGAGTGGCGGATCCACAAAACACTATGACATAGGCATCCGGAGTTCCCAGAATGTAGGCATGGAGTTTTCTGGCCTGCAGGTCAAACACCTTGAGCTGGGCTTCAGCCACAGTCAGAGTGCACAGGACCAAGAGCAGGAGCGGAGAACAGGAGGCCATGGCTGCAGAAGCTGTGGAAGATGAACACGTTAGACAAATATCACTGGTCATCGGCTTGATCTTCAATATCAGGATACATGTCTTTATTATCCATCAGGTTGCATTGGGCAACAGAGTGACTTTAGTAGAGTCCTTGATCTGCTACAAGAGAGGGTGTTACAGTCAACAAGACGGAAGAATACTGGTGTTTGTTTGAGCTGGGTTTCCATTTACTTTTTATCTCTTAACCTTCAAAACACACACGTGTGGAAAACTCCCACACTGCAAAAACCGCCCTTGAAAAAACAAGCTAAATATTCTTGAGTCAAGTCAGGTGTTCCTGTATCAAGCAAAGCAATCTGCCAATGGGGTGAGCCCAGTTAGCTTGGCTAGGATTCGCAAAATTAGAATTAAAATCTAGCTACTGAAAGACCGTAACGGGCATTAAGATTACAAGCAATGATTCCTGCATTATTTAAGAAAGAATAACTTAGTAGTGTTTTGGTTGAGTTGACTAAGAATGTATTTCTTAAATTAAGATTTATAATTAGCAAAGAAAGCTTACAATAAGAATCATTGGCTTTAATTGACACAATATTTTAGTGACTTTGTCTTAAACTTAGAATGTAAATCTTAAATTAAGTTTAAAAATGGTGCATCCAACACCACGGGTACATGACATGTCACTTGTTAGACGCTTTTATCAAAAGCGACCAACATACTCAATACTGTGGCGACCCCCACAGGAGCACTGGGGGTGAAGAGTCTTGCCCAGTTAGAAGTGGGGTTAAGAGGTGGTAGATGGAGTCATGAGCCATTTCTGATATCACCCAAAACAAATGGCATCCGTTTTGAAATGTTGATTGCAATATTTTATTTTATTTTTTTTTCAGACGCTGGACCGAGAAGGATGAAACCCTCAAACATGTGCTTTTACATACATTTTCACATTTGCTTTGAAAAAAGCATATTCATTTATAAAGACTGATTTAAAAACGTAATCCTTAATAAACGGCAAATTGGAACTTTAATTAATAAAAAAAACGATTCTTGTTTAAACTGGAATTCAAGTCAAGGATCATATGAAGCTCAGCGCAAGTTCAACCAAGTTCTCTCTCCTCTCAATAAGTGATCGGGGCTTAACCAATCACTTCGATCTATTCTCACAAGCCTATCATAGCTTTTACAGTATCTTTACAACTGTTATCAAGAGAAGAGTCGATCCAAACACGTTATCAGCTCACTATGTGGAGCTGGCATCCAGTTGTTTGCATTGCAATTCAAGCTCTAGCTTCTCCTGTTTGTGCAACACGCGATCGCAAACACAGTGACAAACACGAGCAACACGTTGAGCAAACATGCCGGTCGTTGAGACCCAAAAACAATGTTTGATAAAACGGGAATCCTGCTGCTAGACAAAGAACAGATGCTCCCCGGCTCAGGTTACTTTGAAGAAATGAATAGGTAAAGCACAAACGCTGTTCTGAGCAAAATGACAGGAACATTTTAATAATGTTATTATTATGATGAACAGTGCAGTGTTACCTGTAGTCCTGATGCTGGTCTCTCTGCACACTGGGTGCTTTCCTTACGTTTTTAAAGGCCAGCAAAGCTCTTATCAGATTCATCCCGCCCTCCCACCACACATCGACCACAGCACCTGCTACACAACCTGCTACACAACCTGCTACACAACCTGCTACACAATCAGCTACACAATCAGCTACACAATCAGCATTTTACAACATGACAGCCTTAGAATGTTAGGCCTTGAGCTTTGTGGATAGTTTGGCCTGTTGGTCCTTTATCCAATATCTGATGAGAGGACGACAGCACCACAATCCTTTATTCAGATCAAGCAAGAGGGACTTTACCAAAAATGCAGATTAAATAAAAATAATTTAAGCATTCAAACATTTAATATGCAAATCCAGTGAGCATACATCAATGCCAGCAATTGCTCACTTGTTTAAATGTGCTAAATATACAGAAACCTATTGCATTTAACATTAACATTTTATTATTAGTTAAATCCAAGGAGAGGTCGTTGTGTTGCTCTCTATTAGGGCAGCATACCATGTGACTTCCAGGAGGACTTTGCAGCTGGTGGATCAAACTGCCCAGAGTCATACCCATCTAGAACATCAGTGATATTGGCAGGAAAGGTGTCTGCAATCAGCACAAATTATATTAAAGGCAATACTCGCCAAAGCCGTACTTTTCTGTCAACAAAAAACAGATGTTCTGCCTTCTTTTGATTTTCTCATGTAGCAAAATTGGACTAGAACCGCAAGGACAAAACAAATCTCCTTCAACTTTTAGCTAGTGTCCGATACTTACTAGGATACAGGTATCTATACACATGTTAGGTCAATATCAAGCATGATTTCTGATTCAATATTTTCAAACATTAAACTTAGTCAAAGATATATTTGTTCCTGATGCATATGTTAATGAAAAGATTATTTTTGTGTCTATCTGAAGTCATAGAATGTTCTTGAACAATTAAACCTCACAAGTGTAATTTCTCTTCCCAGATGCGAGTAAAGATTTATAGAAAATCTATCTGGAGATGCAAAATGAAAATAAGTGACCTACGAATAAACCTATTACAACTTCAGATAAAAAAAAATTCAAAGTTAAAGTTACAGCACAAATTAAATGTAGTTTTATTCAATGATTATATTTTTCTATTTGTGTGGATTGTGTTAATAAAATAATGCTTTTCCTTTATTTTGTATTTGCAGGTAAAAAAGAGGCGATCAAATAATCTGCTGCAGACTGCTCAGCATGTCTGAGAGGAAAGAGAACGGGCACACGAAGTCAGTTAGTGCTAATCTTCAGAGAGTAAAAGTAACACTGGACATGATGTTACATTTTTAGAGTCAAATCAATTCTTGTCAGAACTATCATGTCACACTACATCATACTGACAAGTGTTAATCAAGTTTACAATATGATGTACAAACTCATAGATTTGAGGCTAACACGACAGCAGCACGAGAACATGCGGCAAAGCACTTCTGCCAACAGCGTGGGAGCAATCCAGCTGCTGCATGTGATGCAAGCGCGACACCAGACACGTCCTTCACAACAGAGATACCAGACAGCCTTCAACCACTTGTTCTGCGGGAAGATAAGTGTCCAAAACAAAATGTCTTTCACCCCAGTGGTAGGGGTAGGGGTAGGGTTAGGGTTAGGGTTAGGGTTAGGGTTAGGGTTAGGGTTAGGGTAATGTTGTGAATCGAGTGGCCTGTGTTCGTCGTCCATACCATACGCCTGCCCATACCATAACCCCACCACCACCATGGGCCACTCGATTCACAACATTACCCTAACCCTAACCCTACCACTACCCCTACTCCTACCCCTACCGCTCAAACCAGATACTGACTGGTTTTCGGACCCCCCCCAGACCCCCCCAATAAAGCAAAACTGCACGTTTCAGAGTGGCCTTTTATTGTGGCCAGCCTAAGACACACCTGTGCAATAATCATGCTGTCTGATCAGCATCTTGATATGCCACACCTAAAGGGTAACTTGGAGAGGATCCGAGTCCGACCCTTGTCAATTAACTACAGGGGTCCCTCAGTGCTCTGTTCTTGGTCCCCTCCTCTTCTCCCTGTACACAAACTCGCTCGGGATCTGTGTGACCCTGTCAGGTATCATATGACCCCCCCCCTCTTTCCTGTGTCATGCTTAGTCCCCTGTGTCTCTAGCATATTTCAGATAATCTAGTTCCTTTCTCACAATATGGGTTTAAAAAAAGAAGAAGAATAGACTTCTCTGAGGGATGTGACATCAGCGTTGATGAAAACAATGTCTCTACATGTCACAGTTTACCCCTTTACTCTTATCAATATGTTTGAGATAACGGTGACTCTCCATCACACACACACGCACACACACACTCACTCACACACACACACACACACACACACACACACACACACACACACACACACTCACTCACACACACAAACCCACACACACACACACACACACTCACTCACACACACACAAACCCACACACACACACACACACACACACACACACACACACACACACATGTGACTCTAAAAGGCTAGCTTGTGATTTTTGGGTGAAACTAGTCAATTTTAAACATTTACTGATTGTTGCTTGATTCTCTCACCAAGGTACAAGCTGTCATGTAAAATGTTGATTGTGTAGCAGGTTGTGTAGCAGGTTGTGTAGCAGGTTGTGTAGCAGGTGCTGTGGTCGATGTGTGGTGGGAGGGCGGGATGAATCTGATAAGAGGTTTGCTGGCCTTTAAAAACGTAAGGAAAGCACCCAGTGTGCAGAGAGACCAGCATCAGGACTACAGGTAACACTGCACTGTTCATCATAATAATAACATTATTAAAATGTTCCTGTCATTTTGCTCAGAACAGCGTTTGTGCTTTACCTTTTCATTTCTTCAAAGTAACCTGAGCCGGGGAGCATCTGTTCTTTGTCTAGCAGCAGGATTCCCGTTTTATCAAACATTGTTTTTGGGTCTCAACGACCGGCATGTTTGCTCAACGTGTTGCTCGTGTTTGTCACTGTGTTGCGATCGCGTGTTGCACATACAGGAGAAGTTAAAGCTTGAATTGCAATGCAAACATCTGGATGCCAGCTACACATAGTGAGCTGATAACATGTTTGTATAGACTCTTCTCTTGATAACAGTTTTGAAGATACTGTAAAAGCAACAAGACATTAAATAGTTTAGAGGAAAAAAACGACTTGAACCATTAAGGTCAATGTTGAATACACCTGCTAAATAAATCATTAATAGTTTCAAATGAATTTCTTTACTATCATTTAATTACATGTATCTCCTACACATAGTGAGCTGATGAAAAGTATTCTTACTTTGAGAAAATATATCTTACTTTTTCTTATCAAAAAATGCTATCTTATATTGAGTTATAATTAACCAGTAACAAGTTAAAGTATTGTTTTGCATAAATTCCCGGCGTTGGAACAGATTTATTTTTTCTTATTTTAAGAAATAAACCATTAAACAACTTCTCAATTTAAGAATGTGATTAAATGATACCAATTTTAAATTTCATATATATTCATTCATTGTCAAGAGCTGTCTATTCACTTCACACATTGAGACCATCGGAGGCGTTTGGCGCAGTGGACTAGTGGGTTTGTGCTCGGATCAGGGGTCTCAAGTTCAAACCCCACTGCAGTCAGCATGTCGTTGTGTCCCTGAGACTCTTCACCCCAAAGTGCTCCTGTGGGGATTGCCACAGTATTAAGTATGTTAGTCGCTTTGGATAAAAGTGTCTAACAAGTAACATGTAATTGTGGTATACACAATTTTCAAACTTAATTTAAGATTTACATTCTAAGTTTAAGACAAAGTCACTAAAATATTGTGTCAATTAAAGCCAATGATTCTTATTGTAAGCTTTCTTTGCTAATTATAAATCTTAATTTAAGAAATACATTCTTAGTCAACTCAACCAAAACACTCATTTTGAGTTATTCTTTCTTAAATAATGCAGGTAATAACAATAATTAAGCTTGTAATCTTAATGCCCGTTACGGTCTTTCAGTAGCTAGATTTTAATTCTAATTTTACTAATTCTAGCCAAGCTCATTTGGCTCACCCCATTGGCAGATTGCTTTGCTTGATACAGGAACACCTGACTTGACTCAAGAATATTTAGCTTGTTTTTGGAAAGGCTGTTTTCGCAGTGTGGTGGGAGTTTTCCACACCATACATATGTGTGTTTTGAAGGTTAAGAGATAAAAAAGTAAATGGAAACTCAGCTCAAACAAATCCAGCTGTTACCAGATAAAAAATGCACACTCTTTCCTTTGACGATGATGACAACGTATTTGGCTAAGCTGGAATTCTGTATAAAACAGCAGGAAGTAAAGGGCGTCTTATCTACATGATTGTACATGTGTGCACTATTTAACTATTGATAACTTTTTCATAATAATACTAAAAAAACACCTCATAGTGGTTAATGGGTTTTATTACGTTTTGTCAAGGTAAACTTGAGAGTAACACAAATGATTAACATTAACATTAATACGAATAAGTACTGAACATTTTTTTAAGTATTAAAAAAAAGAAATGTTTATGTATTTATTTTATAATTGTTTGGGTTAGACCCATAACATGGAAGCAGAAAGTCGTCGTGCTTGGCTCCCCTTTAAGGTCCCACTGAATCCAAGTAGTTACCATACAAACTCCCTAAACTACCATGAACAAGATGAAGCAGGAAATATATAGCCTAATAGTGATTCGTCGGTGACCCTCACATGGAAACCTTTTTAGCAGTATAGGAAAATGCCCATAATGACTGACAAAATGGCAGAATGATGGATTAACCAGTCAAATATTCCGTTTTTAACACCAGCTTCATTCTTAACCTGTTTAGCCCCACGGACCCTTCGGCGGGTCCGAAACCACAACATCTGCAAGCAACAGTGTCTGAGAGCTTCTTAAGATGTAATAAACTATGAATGTTTCATATCCATGTAACGGGAAGAAACTCAGCTAACTGATGATTTTTTTTTAGCAAAAAAACCACAAGGCTAACGCTGAGCCTCGGAATTAGCTCTGAGCGAAGAAATGCTAACGCCGTTATCACAGAGCTCACGATGTAACACCCTTATTACTTATCGTAACTGCACATCCAATCCATCGATTAGCATCGTGAGATTACACGGAATCTATAGGTATCTGTATCATCACTCCACGATCAGAACTCGCGATATTAGAAACAAAAACAGACATCACAACACGTGGCATTAGGTACCTTTGTTGTTGTCTGGTCAAAAGTTGTGTTCAATGGCATTAAAACGATAAAAACGCTGCTGAAGGTTAGGCCATAGGTTAATCCAATGTGTCTGTGTCACTTTGAAATCATTTCTGATAATCCATCAGCAACAAACCTAGATTAAAGTTTTCAGATTTCAGAGAGTAAAATAGGTTTCGCTTTGGGCAAACTGCGTGCGCATAGCCCCCACTTCTCAATGGTAACGTGGGTGTGTATGTGGAAATCCCGCTTCAATTCTATTGGCTCTAAAGAGATGTCAATCATCAAAATCGACCAATGGGTTTCAGAGAAAAGGCAAATACGCCCATTTCCACCCAAATGACCCGAGAGGTGGAATTTTCTTTGCTAAATCTGTCAAAAAAGATCAAATATCACTTGTTTTGCATCAATCTTGATACGGGGTACTTATTATATGTTGTACTTTGGATTCCTAAAGCTTTTAGTCTAGTAACCCATCATACAAGGGTGGTTTTCACAATAAGTAACAAATATATCCGTCTTGTTGACTGTAACACCCTCTCTTGTAGCATATCAAGGACTCTACTAAAGTCACTCTGTTGCCCAATGCAACCTGATGGATAATAAAGACATGTATCCTGATATTGAAGATCAAGCCGGTGACCAGTGATATTGTTCTAACGTGTTCATCTTCCACAGCTTCTGCAGCCATGGCCTCCTGTTCTCCGCTCCTGCTCTTGGTCCTGTGCACTCTGACTGTGGCTGAAGCCCAGTTCAAGGTGTTTGACATGCGGGCCAGCAAACTCCATTCAAGCTTTCTGGGATCTCCGGATGCCTATGTCAAAGGTGTTTTGTGGATCTGCCACTCTGGGTGAAACATCAGTTCGCCACAACAACCAAAACCCCTGGTGGGAGGAAGAGTTCGCTCACTTCAAGGCCCGAGAGAATGACGTACTGAGGCTTGAGGTTCATGACGAGGACTTCGGGTTCGATGACCTGCTTGGAGTCTGCCAGCGGCAAATTAAGCAGGGAACCCATGAGCATGAATGCTTTCTTCAAGAAGGTGGCTCCCTTCATTACACCTACACCCTCAAATAATTCAGTCAGTAAAACTGTAAATATGTATCCGACCATAAGTCTTTACATGCAGCCTTTGATTCTCAGACTGGCTCTGAGAAACATACAAATACATTTGCAAAATATGTTGTTTTGGTTACTGCCACAGAGCATCTTTGGCTATTCTTCCCTGTTTCAAAGGTGATTAACGAAAAATAAAGAGTGCTGAAACAACTAAAATGGGTTTCATGTAATTTATCATGATATTACGAGTAGGGTTGGGTATCGGATGGGCAAAATGCTTCAATCTGGTGCACTTTAAGCAGAATGACTAGAGATTAGATCTAGGGGGTACAACTCCAAACACCCCATATGAAAAAGATCGGTTTACATTTGAATAATTAAATAAGTATGTGAGCATAACCAGTAACCCATAGCCAATAACAAATACATGCAATGTATTTTATTTTTGTTGTTCATTCATATCTTATTTTACTATTTTATTTATGCATATTTTGTTATCTCTCCAGTTTAAAACGATATGTCTGGGTTTACTGTCCTATAGTATACATTGGAATGATTTCAAACCTGTTTCATCCCAATCATTATAAAGGAGTGCCTTGGAAATATGTGTTTACATAAATTGTGATCAAAACGTTTGAGACCCACTGAGATAACTTAGACTAAAGGGAACTATCTGAGAAAAAGTCTAAGTTATCTTTTGGGAGAACCAGAGGAAAGGGGTGAAAATGGAGAAATTGTATCCCAAAATAGTGTCTCATAATTCCCTGACAACTCCCCTTGCATTCCTCCAGAGACCAGTTCAAAAACTTAAAGTTTGGTAAGAACCATGCTGGGGGGTCTCCAGGCAACAATTGTATCCGAGCCAGAGCACTCATGTAGCGGACGCATTCCTCCATGATGTGAAACAGCCGGTTTTTTTCTGAGTCCTCTCAAAAACCGGGTTTCCGATTTCGTGCGGATGGTAGCTTGAAAAACATGAATGCATTTTTTTGACGGAGGAGGGGAGGTCTCGATTCCCCTCTCCGTTGTAAAATGCGACGGGGGAGTGGGAAAGTGTCCGGGGCTTCCGCCCGAAGCACCGAAGACTGGAGCTTTTTCTGTTGGCACTGTTGGAGAATTTTTTTAAACTTCATTTTTGATTATTTTAAGATATAATTGACCGTTTTCTTTACTTTTTTCTTCTTTCCACGGGTGGGCGCGCATTACAGGCCGCCTATGAGCTCCCAAATTCGGCCTGGAACCTCCAGGAATTGTGGGCTAAGCTCCATAAACTGACAAAGTCACCCAGAAATGTCACTTTTATAGCCCAAAAATAGATAATACAAATACATTTAAATAGTAGAAGGTACTATTCTGATCCGAGTTACACGGAATTTGATTTATATAGCCCCATGATAGTGAATAAAAATCATTTTCATGGGAAAAAGTGTTAAAACGCCTGATTAATATGTTTGTAATGGTGGCAGCAGGTGCACTGCTGTAAGCAGGGTCTCACACTCAAAGGCACCTAGGCAGAGATCCAGGGTGATGCACATGGCTTTTATACCCAGGAATAAGTGTTTGAAATATGGGGAACAGTGCTGTGAATACAGGGAGAGGGCAGCCAGAGAGAAGCGGGCTCTGAGAGCCACAGAGCGCACCCACAGAGATCCTTGCAGCGCATGGCTCTTGCACCCAGACTGCACCCAGACAACAGGCTGCTTCACAGCACTTTACAAGCCAGGAAAAGTGATTGAATCCTGGGTATACATGTTTTAAATAGTCTGATACCTCCAGGGCACATCACCGCATTTTACAAGCCAGGGAAGGTGCCTGAATCCTGGGTAAACATTGTGTAATTGTTTAAGTGTTTTTAAATGTGTGAAACAGTGTTTTGTCACTTTCAAAACCCTCCCGTCATTGACAAGAGAAATTGGGTCGATTTTGTATTCAATCTGACCGTTAATATTCCAGTGAGACGAAGTACGTACAATGACCGGAGTGAACCCATGTTCATTTTGTCCAAAAACCGGAGCATTTCCTAACCAAGTCTTCAGGTAGGTCCCCACAAGTATACTAATGCTAAGCCACACACACACACACACACACACACACACACACACACACACACACACACACACACACACACACACACACACACACGTGACTCTGAAAGGCTAGCTTGTGATTTGTAACACTTTTTTGGTGTGAAATCAGGCAGTTTTATACATTTACTGATTGTTGCTTAATTATCTCACCAAGTTACTCTAAGATACACTTGTATGTGTTACGTTCCCTCCTGGACTAGTGGTACAAAGGGAAGTAAACAAAATATAAAATAACCGGGAGGGAGAAAAAAGAGAGAAAACCGATAGCTGAAGCCACAAGGTGATGTGTTATGCACCTGGAGGGAGACAATCAGGGGGAGAGGGCAGAGACACACAACACGGCACGTAACCTCATGCAAAACCTTAAAAACTAGAAAAAATGTACTTTGTCTTAATAGATGTTCTTGAAGAATCTGACTCCAAATGGTAAAGACCCGTCACACTGTCCCGTAGTGTACACCCGATGGACACACGAATATGGAATTGTGAATTTCGCACGAAGATGGCCCCGAACCACACGAAGGCAACATTTACATTACATTTAAGACGTACGACTGCAACGAAAGTAACACAAACAATTATGTTACAGTACTATGATACTGTACTGATATCTCCAGACTTTGTTCTTTACTTTCTCCGTCTTTATATGTAGAAAATATTACGTTTTATTTGTAATGTTGTTTCCATAGCAACAACAACTTCCTGTCAACTCGCCTTCAAAATAATATATTATATCCTTTTCAGTTTCACAGAACACAAATTGGGTTGTTTACATAATATATTTACATGATTTTGTTGTGCAATGAAACAACCCGATGGACCCACGATAAAGGAAACGTTCAAATTCGGGCTGTGATCGTAGCAACACCGGGTCATTCGTGAGGGCATCTGAGCCTTCGTGTGACCGCCGGTGGAGTTTCTCGCTCCGGCAGCGACTTCGTGAGCGGAGGCAAAATCTTTGGCATGCCAACAAATAGTCGAAGGACCTCGCGAAGGTTCATTTTCGTGTTGAATTCGTGTGTCCATTTTGCCCTCCGTAAGGCCATCGTGAGGGCATCGTGTTATCATCGGTGCCATCGGGCATTCGCCCCGATCAGAGTGAGGGCGAATGCACCGATGATAACACGAAGATGACACGACTTGACAAGATGCCCTCACGAGTGCCTTACGAAGTTGCTGCCGGAGCCTGAGAAACTCCACCGGCGGTCACACGATGGCTTCGATGCCCTCACGAACGGCCCGATGTTGCTACGATCACAGCCGAATTTGAACGTTTCCTTTATCGTGTGTCCATCGGGTGTCAATTTCAGGACAGTGTGACGCGGGCTTTAGCGTGTGATTTGTAACACTTTTCAGGAATAACTAAAGCATATACATTTGGGTTTTAGTAAGCTTCCCAAGTGCACCTTGTCACACAACATCTATTGCCATACTTTTAAATTGCTTTGGCATTATTAACAAAAAAATACTCCGAGCATGTTTTTAAAAATAAAATACTTTTTATTACATTTTACACATTCAACAAAGACACAAGCACATCCACAATTTGACAACAATTGAATGATCTTAATATTAATCCTCCTCAACATAATCGCAATACTACAGATAGACCAGATGAGATAAATACAAAATATATACACACACAAATCAAGCTGTAATAACAATTAAACATATAGAACGAAGAGGGATATTATTTTCAATCTGCAATATGTGAGTTCAGGGTTTCCTAGCATTAGGCTCCGATCGGGTGAGTCGTCCAAATAACACTGAGTTATCACAGAGTAGGACTCCGGACAGCGATATTATTGTCCCGTATGAAGTGCATATTTAATGCATATTAGTGCAAAGTGATGCCAGTGATGTTTGTTGTCATGTACTGAGGAGGAAGGACCACAGGCGCCACCGGCAGACATCGGCTTCATCATCATGGAGGGGCTGAATGAACTGCCTTCAGTCGCCTCAGCTTGGGCCCTCCTTCTGGGTTTGCTACATGCACTCAGCACAGCATATCCAAAACCCCTTCACTTCACTTTTGAAGTACTTCAGAAAATAATCATGCAGCTTGACCAACACGAGATGTCCGCCGAAGTGCAAAGCCTTCAAAGCTCAGAGTAACGACAAACAAAACAATGCTTTCCTCCTCTGGGCCAGAACACGGCCGAGGTGTAACATGTGTGTAACATGTGTGTAACATGTGTAAAGGGTCCAAAGGGATAGAGCTGTGGAAACTAAGAAGACGTGTATAAACCTGTGAGATTCTGTTATTCTTCAGACAGACACATTCACTCTCGGTGGACCGCATGCTAGTATTCTGGCTCTTAGTGTTTCTATCGTTATTTCTCTCTTCGGTGTCGAAGGTTTACTCCCTGCCGCATTTAGACACTAACGAGCTTTAATACATGTGTGTGTGTGTTATTGAGATCTGCTCTCAGTGTGTGTGTGTGTGTGTGTGTGTGTGTGTGTGTGTGTGTGTGTGTGTGTGTGTGTGTGTGTGTGTGTGTTGAATATTCACCGTCACACACACACACACACACACACACGCACACACACACACACACACACACACACACACACACACACACACACACACACTGCAACACGTGTTTCTGGCTCTGAAATCTTTTCGCTTCGTGAAAATTCAGAAGATTTATTGAAGCTTTTCGGCACAAGCGGCGTGATCTGAAGCGTCCGCCTGCAGCACGGAGACACTCGTTGGCAGATTGCAGCCGCAGAGTTTTTCAAAACAATCATCTCGACACGACGAGACAGCAGCCGTCGCTTTATTCCGAAAGAGAGAACAAACGCAGAGTCATATTACAGAGTCTGAGCGGAGAGAAGACAGGAAGCAGGTGCTGCGGGGAATCACTCTGAAACATGATGAGCTGCAGAGGATTATCCTCCTCTTCCTCCTCCTCCTCCTCTTCCTCCTCGCGTCCTTCACATGTGACCTGCAGAGATCGCATGAGTACAGACGTCCTTTACTCAAGTAGAAGTACAGACACTCGTGTTTAAAAATACTCTGGTGAAAGTAGAAGTACTGACTAAACTTTACTCAAGTCAAAGTAAAAGAGGCTTTGAAGTGTGCTTCAGTAAAAAGTACCCATAGCTAGCAGCTGCTTTAAAGAGTACCTGACCTCCCTTTATATCA
>CM070435.1:1743927-1751427 GCA_036324595.1 Champsocephalus gunnari | reverse complement strand
AGTGCATATTGGATCCAGATATAATTTCGTCTTCATTAACAAAGCGTACGAGGCGTTCAAAGACCTCAGATCAGGCTCTGTGTGAGTCAATGAACTGGATGGGACGCGTTGCGGTGCCTTCAGGGTCCCGTCAGCTGTAGTCATCTGGGACTCTGCATCAGCGGAGTGCCTCCAGCTGCCGGGGAGAGCCTCGGTCTGGGAACACCGTCTCAGAAACATGACGTTTAATTATTAATCCGAGCAGAAGCAGTCGTGAGCGTCCGGCTCTTCAAAGACTGGAATCCGTCTGACAGGAGATACATGGTGACAAAAGTCGACAATGGTTCCCAATGGGTTAAAGTATTTCCTGTGGTCGTAGACCCATACATTTGGTATCAAATTAAAGGTCTTAAATTATCGCATCCATTTATGACCTTTAAAATTTGATTAACCCTTTCTGTGCCGAATTATTACGGTTTTCGGGCGGCTAATCTGGCGGCCATCTTGGAAAATGGCCGCCATCTTGGATTTTCAATTGGCCAATCAGGCAGATTTGATTAGTACCACTTGGAGAACAAGTGTGCCAAATGTGATGCTTGTATCATCATTTGCACGATTTTTCTGCAATCCCCTAGACTAAGACCTGCGGTAACTCTTTAGTTCAACACCGTTACCGGGTCTGCTGGAGAGGAGGCGACTGGAGCTCTGCTGAGACCAGGAGCGTCCCAACTCTTTCCCCTGAGGGCCACATACCGGCCGCTCACGAGAGGGGAGGTGCATCGCCTCATAGGTCAAGTCAGAAGTTAGCTAAACCAATCAAATGTAGGTCAAGGATGCTTGAATATGGTTTAAGGATAAAGACAGCCTCCATCCCAGCTCTCCGTGGGGTTGAGTTATCTGTGTGTGATTATTCTAGCGTCCAGGACGGAAGTTTAAAAAGGAGACTAAATGGAGTCTCTGAGATTGTTTCAAATTGGTACTTTAATTAATGAAAAGCAGGTGATGTCACAAACAGGATATTGTCCGAACAGAAATACAGCTGTGATCTCTGGCTCTGGTCAGCGGCGAAAGAGGGCATACCCTCAGGTTGTGCTGTTTCTATATCCTCTGCTGGCTCCTCCCCGCGGGCCGGCTCTCCACATTTCAATGTCCGTTGTTCCGCATATCAGAGGATAAAGACACTGTACTTTCAGTATATATCTAAACACGCCTTTTCTCTTCCTTAACTCTTTCATGACTTTTCATTTAACACATTCTAAACGCTGTAATCAATACTGTTGTCACATGCTACCCTAGAGTGACCAGATGTCCCGCTTGGTGCGGGACTGCACAGCATTTTCACGACTTTTGGTGGGTCCCGCAAATTGAGACGATGTCCCGCATATTTCATTTTGATTGGCTTTCAAATCAGATTCATCCAATGGCTGTTGAGAAAGCAGGGAAGGCTATCATCAGGGGCTGTGTCTGCTGTCAATCAAACTGTAACACACGGCGGGTGCTGGTCAAGTGTTAACTAATGAGAGTAACTCACTCACACCCCCCCCCACCCCGCCAAACAACAACAACAACAACAACAACAACAACGAACGCAGGCGACGCAGCAGGTTATGGAAAATGGAGGAAACTGAAACTACAGCTAAGAAGAAAAGAAGATGCACACACAACAAAGACTGGGAAGACACTAACCCGTGGGTGCAGCCGGTGCAGGGCGACGCTCAGAGAGGTGACTGCAATCTTTGCAAGAGTCATTTTAAATTTCACATGGCGGTGAATACGACGTCAAAAGACACAGAGAATGCGATTCTCACAAGAAACGTGTCGCTCAGAAAGAGACATCCCACTCTGTGGAGACATTCCCACTCAGACGAGCAGCAGCAGAAATAACCAGAGATAACCAGTGTTACCACACGGTGCAACGCTCCCATCAGACCGGTCACATGACTGGCAACAAGCTAGCGTGGACCATGTTTCCAGACTCTGAGATAGTAAAGAAAATGTCATGTGGTCGGACAAAAGCAGCGTCCATGAGAACAGATGTGCCCCTGCCTCTGGAGAGCTGTCTGAGGCAAAGACACCAGTGGGTCTCGGGGACAGAAGAACCTTCTGCTGCTGTGATGGGCCCACCTTCTGCTGCTGTGATGGACACAACTGAAAGCTATTTTATTTGATGTATTATTATGTTTCTGTTCCCTCCTGGCCAGTGTTGGTTTTATTGTATCTATTAATTTATGTTGTGCCTACTTGTACAGGTAATACACTAGTTGAATTAAGAAGATGCATTTTCTAAACACTTGATTTGACTTCACTTTCTGCTCTGTTAAGTTTTTTTTTCCCCGGGGGGGGGCTGTTGAGAGGGTGTCCCATATTGTCCCACACAACCATACTCCTTGTCCCACATTTGGTTTGTTGGGATCTGGTCACCCAATGCTACCCACGTCTGTAAACAATAACGTAATCAAATAAACTGTACCTTATCCAACAACAATAATAATATCTCGACGTCTATAGTTGTAGTGTTGAAATCAGTAGGTTTCGCTGTGCAACATCATCTCATATCGGTGCTAAATTCACCTCTATAGTAAATGCTATATTAGCCTCATGCTAACCGGAGATGAAGGATTTTCAGAATAAAAGCTTAACAACTGGTTGTGCACAAGAACTTCTGGTTTTTCAGTATAAAACAGCATTTAAACTGACGGTATGTTGAAGGTGCACTGTGCTCTCAAAACATTGATTTTAATTTCTAACAGTTGCATTGATCTCAATAGCAGCTCATTCCTTTCAACAGAAGCCTCAGATTGATGAGAATAAGTCAAAGTCAACTTGAATGTCAATCTTCCAGTTTGTGTGTTCAGACAGAAATCCAATCCAGAATATAAAAATAAGGGGAAATATGAAGGGTGTATATAGAAATGTTATTTATTGGGATAAACCCTTGAGATGCAGCAAGGGGATCCCGACAAATATTATACGTATATTTCAAGCGTGTTATACAAATAGGTTATTGGGCTTTTTTCTTATTAACTTAAGATTTGTTAGAAAATGTTTTAAACTTGAATTGACTGAATTTATTAGAAAAGTGGTTTTATTAACACATGAATACTACTTTGTAATATATGTTTATATTTAAGAAGTCCAATTTAAAACAAGCAAAAGTTCAGTGTGTGAGCCATACTCCATTAAACTTTTTTAATTTCTGAGGGCCGATTCAAAATGTCCCGCTGGCCGCATTTGGCCCCGGGGCCGTAGTTTGGACACCCCTGGTCTAGACTCTTGTCCCGTCTCTTTCACTTCATCTTGGCTCTGCTCTCTAACCGCGTGATGATCATCGTATGCAGAACATCTGAAATGTAGTTTTCTGCTCATGAACCTCTGCAATCCCCGGCTCCTACAATAACGCAACATACAATATAGCCAACATTAGCCTCCTTTAGCTTAGCGGTGGTGACGTGAAGTCATGTGACCGTGATGTAGTTCCTTTATAGCCCAACATTAGCCTCCTTTAGCTTAGCGGTGGTGACGTGAAGTCATGTGACCGTGCTGTAGTTCCTTTATAGCCCAACATTAGCCTCCTTTAGCTTAGCGGTGGTGACGTGAAGTCATGTGACCGTGATGTAGTTCCTTTATAGCCCAACATTAGCCTCCTTTAGCTTAGCGGTGGTGACGTGAAGTCATGTGACCGTGCTGTAGTTCCTTTATAGCCCAACATTAGCCTCCTTTAGCTTAGCGGTGGTGACGTGAAGTCATGTGACTGTGCTGTAGTTCCTTTATAGCCCAACATTAGCCACCTTTAGCTTAGCGGTGGTGACGTGAAGTCATGTGACCGTGCTGTAGTTCCTTTATAGCCCAACATTAGCCTCCTTTAGCTTAGCGGTGGTGACGTGAAGTCATGTGACCGTGCTGTAGTTCCTTTATAGCCCAACATTAGCCACCTTTAGCTTAGCGGTGGTGACGTGAAGTCATGTGACTGTGCTGTAGTTCCTTTATAGCCCAACATTAGCCTCCATTAGCTTAGCAGTGGTGACGTGAAGTCATGTGACCGTGCTGTAGTTCCTTTATAGCCCAACGTTAGCCTCCTTTAGCTTAGCGGTGGTGACGTGAAGTCATGTGACCGTGCTGTAGTTCCTTTATAGCCCAACATTAGCCTCCTTTAGCTTAGCGGTGGTGACGTGAAGTCATGTGACCGTGCTGTAGTTCCTTTATAGCCCAACATTAGCCACCTTTAGCTTAGCGGTGGTGACGTGAAGTCATGTGACCGTGCTGTAGTTCCTTTATAGTCCAACATTAGCCGCCTTTAGCTTAGCGGTGGTGACGTGAAGTCATGTGACCGTGCTGTAGTTCCTTTATAGCCCAACATTAGCCACCTTTAGCTTAGCAGTGGAGACGTGAAGTCATGTGACCGCGCTGTAGTTCCTTTATACAACCCAGTCTCACGGCATTTCGTGTTCACCATCACGATTTGCAGGCTGCAGCACGTCTTTTTCTCCGGTCGGGTCGTGGAAGACCGGAAGCTGTGTGGTTCATAAAAACATGTTGTTACTCAATATCAAGCCACAGTTATTGCTTTTATTTTAAATCGTATAATTTCTGACTTTTGTTGTCGTCTGTGAGGAAAATAAATGGGCTCAGAGCCTCAGGATACTGAAATCTGTATTTTTAAATCTTTTTTCCTTCTAATTTGTTATTCTTTTCAAAATAACACACAGTTATCCTTGCTTTTATTTATTGGTTTAATTCCATAATCTCGGGCTTTTTTGGCGTCCGTCAGGAACTGAATTTCAAAATAGATATAACAGACGTAGGCCTGTAAGGGACATTTCGAGCATACCTGTACTTTCTACTTCTTACATGTTGAACTCAAATACCTGTACTTTCTACTTCTCACATGTTGAACTCAAATACCTGTACTTTCTACTTCTCACATGTTGAACACAAATACCTGTACTTTCTACTTCTCACATGTTGAACACAAATACCTGTACTTTCTACTTCTTACATGTTGAACTCAAATACCTGTACTTTCTACTTCTCACATGTTGAACTCAAATACCTGTACTTTCTACTTCCCTCATGTTGAACCCAAATACCTTACTTTCTACTTCTTACATGTTGAACCCAAATACCTGTACTTTCTACTTCTCTCATGTTGAACTCAAATACCTGTACTTTCTACTTCTCTCATGTTGAACCCAAATACCTTTACTTTCTACTTCTTACATGTTGAACCCAAATACCTGTACTTTCTACTTCTCACATGTTGAACCCAAATACCTTTACTTTCTACTTCTTACATGTTGAACCCAAATACCTGTACTTTCTACTTCTCACATGTTGAACTCAAATACCTGTACTTTCTACTTCTTACATGTTGAACCCAAATACCTGTACTTTCTACTTCTTACATGTTGAACCCAAATACCTGTACTTTCTACTTCTTACATTTTGAACTCAAATACCTGTACTTTCTACTTCTCACATGTTGAACCCAAATACCTTTACTTTCTACTTCTTACATGTTGAACTCAAATACCTGTACTTTCTACTTCTCACATGTTGAACCCAAATACCTTACTTTCTACTTCTTACATGTTGAACTCAAATACCTGTACTTTCTACTTCTCACATGTTGAACTCAAATACCTGTACTTTCTACTTCTCTCATGTTGAACTCAAATACCTGTACTTTCTACTTCTCACATGTTGAACACAAATACCTGTACTTTCTACTTCTCACATGTTGAACTCAAATACCTGTACTTTCTACTTCTCTCATGTTGAACCCAAATACCTGTACTTTCTACTTCTTACATGTTGAACCCAAATACCTGTACTTTCTACTTCTCTCATGTTGAACTCAAATACCTGTACTTTCTACTTCTCTCATGTTGAACCCAAATACCTTTACTTTCTACTTCTTACATGTTGAACCCAAATACCTGTACTTTCTACTTCTCACATGTTGAACCCAAATACCTTTACTTTCTACTTCTTACATGTTGAACCCAAATACCTGTACTTTCTACTTCTCACATGTTGAACTCAAATACCTGTACTTTCTACTTCTTACATGTTGAACCCAAATACCTGTACTTTCTACTTCTTACATGTTGAACCCAAATACCTGTACTTTCTACTTCTTACATGTTGAACTCAAATACCTGTACTTTCTACTTCTCACATGTTGAACCCAAATACCTGTACTTTCTACTTCTTACATGTTGAACTCAAATACCTGTACTTTCTACTTCTCACATGTTGAACCCAAATACCTGTACTTTCTACTTCTTACATGTTGAACTCAAATACCTGTACTTTCTACTTCTCACATGTTGAACTCAAATACCTGTACTTTCTACTTCTCTCATGTTGAACTCAAATACCTGTACTTTCTACTTCTCACATGTTGAACACAAATACCTGTACTTTCTACTTCTCACATGTTGAACTCAAATACCTGTACTTTCTACTTCTCTACATGTTGAACCCAAATACCTTTACTTTCTACTTCTTACATGTTGAACCCAAATACCTGTACTTTCTACTTCTCTCATGTTGAACTCAAATACCTGTACTTTCTACTTCTCTACATGTTGAACCCAAATACCTTTACTTTCTACTTCTTACATGTTGAACCCAAATACCTGTACTTTCTACTTCTCACATGTTGAACCCAAATACCTTTACTTTCTACTTCTTACATGTTGAACCCAAATACCTGTACTTTCTACTTCTCACATGTTGAACTCAAATACCTGTACTTTCTACTTCTTACATGTTGAACCCAAATACCTGTACTTTCTACTTCTTACATGTTGAACCCAAATACCTGTACTTTCTACTTCTTACATGTTGAACTCAAATACCTGTACTTTCTACTTCTCACATGTTGAACCCAAATACCTTTACTTTCTACTTCTTACATGTTGAACTCAAATACCTGTACTTTCTACTTCTCACATGTTGAACCCAAATACCTTTACTTTCTACTTCTTACATGTTGAACTCAAATACCTGTACTTTCTACTTCTCACATGTTGAACTCAAATACCTGTACTTTCTACTTCTCTCATGTTGAACTCAAATACCTGTACTTTCTACTTCTCACATGTTGAACACAAATACCTGTACTTTCTACTTCTCACATGTTGAACTCAAATACCTGTACTTTCTACTTCTCTCATGTTGAACCCAAATACCTTTACTTTCTACTTCTTACATGTTGAACCCAAATACCTGTACTTTCTACTTCTCTCATGTTGAACTCAAATACCTGTACTTTCTACTTCTCTCATGTTGAACCCAAATACCTTTACTTTCTACTTCTTACATGTTGAACCCAAATACCTGTACTTTCTACTTCTCACATGTTGAACCCAAATACCTTTACTTTCTACTTCTTACATGTTGAACCCAAATACCTGTACTTTCTACTTCTCACATGTTGAACTCAAATACCTGTACTTTCTACTTCTTACATGTTGAACCCAAATACCTGTACTTTCTACTTCTTACATGTTGAAC
>CM070435.1:1706427-1736427 GCA_036324595.1 Champsocephalus gunnari | reverse complement strand
GGTCCCATTGAGATCATAGACCTGCAGCATATAGGTTCCACATGAAACATGAAACAATAAAGGACATTATACATTATATTTACAGGATACATAGTTATAGACATTCACAGGTGCCCATTGTATCAGCAAGCATTTCATTTACCCTAGCTTTAAAGACATGCAGAGGAATGAGATCGCTCAGTTTCACTTCCTGCTGAAGATTGTTCCAGCAAGTGGAGCTGCGCACATAAAAGCTGTCTCACCTGAGACAGTCCTTGCTCTTGGCACATCTAACAAGACTACATCACCAAGGTCTTCAAAACCGGCCTTAAGACCCTCTTCTTTCGGCAGGCCTTCCAATAAACTTTGAGCCCGGTACACCTGGAGTACTGCCATTTTTATCGCTATCTCCGACTTTTATTTTTGTATTTCTTATTATTACAATTATCTGTTTAATCTCTCAAAGTGTATCAGTATCCCTTGTTGTGAAGCACTTCGAGATTTGTCTTGGCAGATGAGAAGCGCTATATAAATTAAATATATTATTTATTATCATGTGACCTCAGACAATAGCTGCTTGCTGCTCTCTGTGAGATCAGAGAGCAGATATAATACGGGAGTTTACCAACAAAGCTTTATAGATAAACGTGTACCAGAGACTGAGCCTCCGTACAGAGAGTGATGGTAAACCTGCCTTACATACAGGGTACAGTGATGAGTAAGCGCTTTACAGTTTGTGACAAATCTCAGAGCACTGTGATACGTGGCTTCTAACTGACCAGGTAATGAGCAGGTGCATTCATATAGACCAGATCCCCAGAGTCCAGCACAGGTCAAAGGTCACAGAGCCTCTTCCTGGCCTCAAGCGAGAAGCAGGACTTGTTCCTGAAGAAGAACCCTAGCCTGACCCTCAGCTCTCTAAGCAGGTTAGAGACCTGAGGTTTAGAAGAGAGACAATCATCAAGCAGATACCAAGGTATTTGTAACTTTGAGTACTTGTCCTTGCATAGTAACAATATCCAAAACAGGCTGTCAAGCTAAGACCCTCCCCTTCAGACCGACCCCAATTATCCATTCACCACCACCAGGGTCTAGACCCCGGGGGGTTTCATCGGTTCTCCCCTCCCGAATGATACTCCTGCACAACGGGGCCTAGTCGCCAAAACTCCATTACATTCATTCGTGTATCTCTGCACTAAATATGCATTCTTTCATCAACACCGTCTCCTGATGGAAATAGAGCTATTCTGATTCTCCACTTCTCCACTTTAAGATATGATATGATACACGGTAGTTTGCCATGTACTCTTTGTCCTAAGTCTTTTCGTATTTGAGCTTTTAAGGTTATTTGTGTAGCTACATTAACATTTGGTGTAAGTGTCTTTAGCATCCTTTTTTAATGCTAAAATGTTTCTTAAAAATACTTATTTTATATTATCCTTATATATTTCTTTTTGTACCCACTTTGCAACTTATTCTTTTGGATAGTTTATGTTGGCAGCACCCGACACCAAAGACAACTATGTGTAGGTGCAGGGCCGCCCCTGGCCAACTTGAGGCCTCAAGCGACATTGTGAGATAAGCCCCAACCGACAGGAGTGAACAAACATTTTTTGAAAACAAAGTAGGCTACTTTGAAAATACAATTCCTGTTTGTTATTATTATCAACAGTTACTTTTGTATACAGTGAGGTAAATGGTAAATGTGCATGTATGTCGTTACAGGTGACTACGTCTGCATTTCCTGCCAAATACTAGCCTCAAAAAGATTAAAATATAATTCATGCAAATACTTCTACTAATAATAATAATAATAATCAATTCAGTAATATAAATACTATATAATTTTATTATAATATAGTTGTAATATAGTCAAGACAAAACATGCTTATGACAAAACTGATACTTCTTAAATCTGTATTCTAGTTCCCTCTGTCAACAATGTACCAACAACCACACACACATTGCTATCAGCATTTCTCTGTGTTGTTGTTGTTGTTGACATGACGATGACTGTTAGGAGTTAAGGGGAGAGGCTCCATGTTTTTTAAGCTGTACACTGTAGCTGTTATGTAAGCCAACTAGACAGACAGTGCATCCTCCTCCTCCTGCACATCAGCAGATCAAAGGCATCTCAGACTTGAATGAACGGTAAATAAAGAATGGTGGAAATAACTGCATCTCCATCAGCCTGTCTGCAGAGGCTGCCTTCTTCGTGTCCTGAGTTGCAGCTGATGCTTTAATATGG
The DNA here is from genome assembly GCA_036324595.1 of Champsocephalus gunnari. Lineage (NCBI taxonomy): Eukaryota > Metazoa > Chordata > Actinopteri > Perciformes > Channichthyidae > Champsocephalus > Champsocephalus gunnari. Next base: position 1,734,200 of record CM070435.1, on the reverse strand, counting down.
ACTTTTACAACATTCACAAGTTGTACATTTGACAATACCCCACCTTCGAGTGACGCTCGAGTTTCTTCATGTTTAGTTTTTTTCCCCTCTCGCTCGCTCCGGACTGAAACTGTCTTTTCACCGACATCTCTTCAGCTGCACTTGCAACGCTGTCGGGTTTCAGCCGTGCTCCCCTTGTCACCTCTCACTCTCGCGTGTCAGCGGGGGGTGCGTGGAGAACTGCGCACAGCAGCTGAGGCCCTCTGGGCGGGGCCCCCTGCGCAGGGCGGGGTTAGTGTGAGTGAGTGGGTTAGTTCTGACTCTCCCACACTAAGGCTGTCCGGTTGAGAGTCTTTACGTCTGTGCACATTTCTCCTGGTTGGTGTTGCTTGAATTGTGACAACGTGTTTTGACTGTCGCTATAAATATAGAATTACGTACATTTAAAATCTCCTGGGATCATCTCCGTTATCTGGGACAAACGTGAAGCTCTGTGTCGAGGGAAGCTTCTTATAGTCGGAGAACACAGAGAGTCAATGTAAGGTGTACCGGAAACCACAGGAGGAGACTTCTGGTCCTCGCATTACTCAAACTGCAGCTCGTCTCACCTCACACCCACATGTGGACATGTATTGGTATCCAAGCAAGGTCCCTGAACGAGGCTTTATAAGCAGCACGCAGAGAAATTACATTTTGTGGAGACGTTACCAGAAAACGATTTGATTGTAGCAAATAAATAAAAGATTTGCAGTATTGTCAAAAACTAATAAGTAAAGATGTTCAGCTGTATATCAGTGTGTAGTGTCTCTATGTCAGGGTCCCTGTCGGCACCACAGGGGGGCCCTTAGCGTCGACTTTCAACTCTCAGGCGTCCCATGGACTTAGAGCTGCCTGAACGCTGGTGATAGACGAGTTGGGATCGCTCTCCACAGATCCATTCTCACAGCGTGTATCAACCTTTTCTGACTCAACATCAGCCACACTTATCGTGTTCACTTAGTTGTATAAAGTAGGACTTGTGTTGCCGTCAGTTACGGGGAGAGGAGGGGCTCAGAAAACTGAACTCTGTATTGTTTCATTTTCCTTCTAATTGTGTATTATTTTCTAAACCACTCTGTCATTTACTCAACAATAACACACACTTATCCTCGTGTTTATTTATTTATTTGATTGGTTGTATAATGTCGGACTTTTTTTTGTACCCGTAAGTATTCTCTCCGCTCACGGCAGACTGTCCAGACTGGATCCGAACAGGTCCACCCCCCCTCCCCCACCCCGTCCCCCCAGAACTACACATGCTGGCTATCGTGTTGCGCAACATCTTCTATGGCGCGTCTCTACTGGGAGTTGTAGACGTTGTCGTATTTCCCATAATTAGAAGTTGCCAGTATTCAACTGTACATCCCTGGAGGTTTAGGAAACACATGTGTGTGTTCTCACATTTAAAAGATATAATTAATAAATGTCGTCTAGAGACGATATTAAATTAACCTGTCAGGGTGCTATTTAGCTAGCACGCTAATGTCTATGTCTCTCTCTGTCTCTGTGTGTGTGTGTGTGTGTGTGTGTGTGTGTGTGTGTGTGTGTGTGTGTGTGTGTGTGTGTGGTGTGTGTGTGTGTGTGTGTGTGTGTGTGTGTGTGTGTGTGTGTGTGTGTGTGTGTGTGTGTGTGTGAGTGTTTGGGGGGTCAACACTGGCCTAGGTGACCATGCAGGGACCACCGACACAAGCAGGACACACACACACACACACATTAAAACTGTGGATTAGAGGATCAGAGACCTGTGACCGTAGAGAAGGTTTGAGAGTCTTTAGGCCCTCTCACACACACACCCCACACACACACACACACATACCATGTATACATCACTTCAGGGGACATTACATTATTGACTTACATGCATTTCCTGAAGACTTATCGTAACCTTAACCATAACCAACACATGCCTAACCCTAACCCTAACCCTAACCCTAACCCTAACCCTAACCCTAACCCTAACCAAGTCTTCACCCTAAAATTAATGATTTTGATGAATGATTAATGATAATGACCTCCAATGTGTCCCCATAAGGGAGGCGAGTCCCCACACGTGACTGTGTAAACAGATGTAGGTCCCCACAAGTATAGTAATGCTAGGCCACACACACACACACACACACACACACACACACACGACCATTTCTTAACCTCCCAGTGTTGATATGAAAGCCTTTTTAGCAGGAGGACAGCTTGTCTTCCTGCTGGAGACTCGAAAAGAGAACACACTCACACACACACACACACACACACACACACACATATAATTAAAAACAACCGTGTGAAGATATTGGAAGCGAGGCTGAGTCCTGCGGAGACGTTTGTGTTTGTTTTCATAATCAGGAACGTCTTCAGGGACGAGCCGTTTGTGCTTTAATCTGAGTATTTAGTAACTTCATTATTAGGAGATCAAGAGCCACAGGGAGTGTGTGTGTGTGTGTGTGTGTGTGTGTGTGTGTGTGTGTGTGTGTGTGTGCGTGTGTGTGTGTGTGTGTGTGTGTGTGTGCGTGCGTGCGTGTGTGTGTGTGTGTGTGTGTGTGTGTGTGTGTGTGTGTGTTTAATGGTCCTGTATATTCTCAGCCCCTCACGCACCCTCAGTAAACCCTCGTTACACCCCCCACAGAGAGGAGGCAGCAGGAGGACAGAGGCCTTGGAGTCGATTGGCTTTTCTTCAAAGGAAACGGACAATAAAACCCATTTACTAAAATACCCGTGTCCCACTCTCGAGTCCGGGGCGTCTTGTGAATTTCCTCTCGTGTCTTGCATTAAGTATTTTAAGATATACTTTCAATTTAGAAATTGAAATAATCGTGGTGTGAAAACAGGACTATATGCTACGTAAAAATGTACGTAACATGTGGTGAATTAATCTAACTCGACCTTTGGTTTCACATTTGTTTTGTAAATGAAACCGATGTGAAGTCAGTTTCGTGCACACAGGATTCACAACAGAAGCCTCGACTGCTGGGTTCTCTTGCCCCGCCGGTCCTTCTAAGGCACCAGGAGGACTGGGTTGGTATTAAAGATCGTGATGCAGCTAAAAACCAGGACGTTTGCTACGTTCAAAATCAACAAGTACCCATTTGTACAGATGCTTGGTCATTTCCGAATACAGTTTTCCAGCTCAGGTGAACTTACAACTCAAAACGACTTCGTTAAGCTTTGGGGGGAAAGGTGGTGAAGCTCGAAAAATGATGAAGATAAGTACGAGACTTTTTAATCAACTTTTTGTTCGACACGGGACATGAAATGCGTATTAAATGAACTGAACGTTTGGTTTAATATTAATATATAAAGCATGTCCTTACAGCCAACCGTGTAAACCTGTGCAGCATGGAAATAAGTGCAGGTAGGTCCAAAGAATGACAGATAAACAGTCAAAGTGGGGACAGTTGGTCTCCTCTATCGCTGCTCCACATCCGTCCTGTTGTCCCGGTGTTTACGAGGACGCATTAAAGCGCTCCCGACGTCCTCGTCTCCTCGGGATGCCTCTGGAGCATCTCTCAGGAACACTCATTGATTTTAATGAGAAGACGTCGGAGGGACTCGAAGTGGATTGACAGACAATAAAACCTTGAAGGGACATCAGTGGGAACGCTCTGCTATTCAAGCCGTTGCTAGGAGACGGATTCATCCTGTTTGTATACAGTATATACCTCCACATTAACCCAATGCAACCACGCCGGGGCGGAATATCTGGAAAGCTGAGTCACTCGAGGAGCTGTTAGTTAAACACGAGAGACAGACTTCATTTCAGTTCAAAAACTGAATTAAGAACCTGTTTTAGTTCCTCTGCGTCCCCGTTAGAGCAAATACGTCCCTTCCTGTAACACCGGTTAAAGGTCACCTATCATGCTATTTTTAGGCAGTAGCATAGGTCTCAAATATAATAATAATAGGAGGCGGAGCTTATGCCGGCTCATGCGGGACCCGGCAGATACCGTCTAAAATGCTGGGGTGATGAAACGCAAGGATCCTCTCTCAAACAGTCTGGAGCTCAAAGGCTTTCTCTCTCCCGGTTACACCACGAGGTGAGTTCCTTTCTACTTCCTGCTTCTTCACACACATGCTCTCCAGCACAGGTTAGCTCTGAGTGTTAGCATGCTAATGTAAACACCGACCATATTACGTCCAGAACAGTCGGGCATTGTTTCTGAGAGCAGCGTTTCTGATTGGGCCGGGGGACACAGCGGGGACACACCGGGGACACACCGGGGACACAGCGGGGACACAGTGATGTATAAAAGACATCAAAAAGTGCATTTTGCATGATAGGTCCTCTTTAAAGCGTGTTTATGAGGACAGAAAGACAGCGTATTACATCCAAAATATTTGTAATAACTAAGGAGCTCGGGGGCGGGTAATAGCCAGGGAAACCTCAGACGGACTCACAAAGTTATAAATCCTCTTTTAATGCAAATAATATCCTGCTTTATATTCTCAACAGTGCCATCATCATGTCCACCTCTGTGACGCTGCTTTAATTCTGTTTTGAGATGGTTCAATGTCCGTGTTGTTTCTACTCTGTCCTTTATGTGCCACGCCTTGTTTTGCTCATTGTTTTTCCTGCTGCTGCAACGAGAACACGTCCCCGTGTTGGATCAATAAAGTCGCTCTCGTCTCGTCTACGTGTTTCAGCTGGCTGTGAAACATCTCCAAAAGGGGTGAATTATTGGAAGAGGTTCGACGAACACGGTGAGTGAACCGTTCTGGTCCTGATCGGAAACCAAGAGGAATCTGACGGAAGCTTCCTCTCGATTTCTCCGTCTGCCCTCGATCGATGTCGGCTGGGCGTCCTTTCTCCCCCTGCTCAACAAAGCTGCTCATTTTTATAAAGATGACGGCGAGCGTCTGAGAGAACAAGAGCTGCAATTACTGCCATCGTTTCAGGCCTCGTTCGTGAAGCCTCGAGGATTTCATGACAGATCAATTATTTTCTTCTATTGCCCGCAAAGTGACGTGCAGACGGGAGTGCATTCAAAGAGAGAGGGAGAGAGAGGGAGGGAGGGAGGGAGGGAGGGAGAGAGAGAAAGAGAGAGAGAGGGGGATATAGAGAGAGAGGGAGAGAGAGGGAGAGAGAGAGAGAGGGAGAGAGAGGGACAGAGAGAGACAGAGAGAGAGAGAGAGAGAGAGAGAGAGAGGGGAGGGAGAGATAGAGAGAGAGGGAGAGGAAGAGAGAGAGAGATAAAGAGAGAGAGAGAGGGAGGGAGAGAGAAACCGCGTGTAAGCAGGGAGAGCCAGACCGCAGTTCATTTCCTCATATTCCAAACGAGAAGTTACGGGAGCAAATCACCCGGTTCTTTCTGACCAGAACTATTACCGGGAGACAAACCGGAGGAACCGGCATGGAGGGAGGGGGCAGAGACAGTGGGGAAACTGGTAGGTTTCCGCCTGTTTGGGGAGTTTATATATATATATATATATAATATATATATTTATATAATATATATATATATATTGCTCCCATAAAATCCCCGGGGTTTTTGCTTTGTATGTCGGGGGCGGGAGGTTCATGTGATTGGTTTACTTTTTTTTTAACATATAATTGTAAGTCAATACATGATTGTCACTAAAAGCCTTGTCTCTACATTACAATAAATATAAAAAATAATTCAAGTTAGTATTAAAGGCATAAAAAGACAGAAATGTATAATTCTTTCTTCAATAGAAGTGTTTCTTCTGCCGTAAAGTGTCCAAACCGGGCTCGTCTGGATCAGCGCATTTTTAAAACATAGTCGTTGTCCACGCCGGCTTCAGTTGGATTATTTGTCAGTTGCTCCGATCAGATCGGTCTCCTCCATTTTGTAGGTTATTTACGACTTTTGAAAAATACGGCTTCCTTTGAGCACGTGTTTTAAACCGTTTAATCCCTTTGTGAATTGTTTCCACTTGCGCCGTCCTTTAATTTCTTCCTACAGCGGGAATCCAAGTGAATTAATCCTGAGTCCAATAACCATCAAAGTCACTCCAATAGCGCTCCTTAATTACGCTTTCGTCCTCCTTTAACAAAATACTCCACATTCATCCAGTTTGTGACGGTAGCTGTAGTATTTTGAGACTTTTAAACTTGAATTACCGCTGTTGCGCTTGTGTGTGTGGGGGGGGGCGCAACTTCATGCTAACATGTGTATCAGTTAATGCTAACATGTGTATCAGCTAATGCTAACATGTGTATCAGCTAATGCTAACATATGTATCAGCTAATGCTAACATGTGTATCAGCTAATGCTAACATGTGTATCAGCTAATGCTAACATGTGTATCAGATAATGCTAACATGTGTATCAGCTAATGCTAACATGTGTATCAGCTAATGCTAACATGTGTATCAGCTAATGCTAACATGTGTATCAGCTAATGCTAACATGTGTATCAGCTAATGCTAACATGTGTATCAGCTAATGCTAACATGTGTATCAGATAATGCTAACATGTGTATCAGCTAATGCTAACATGTGTATCAGCTAATGCTAACATGTGTATCAGCTAATGCTAACATGTGTATCAGCTAATGCTAACATGTGTATCAGCTAATGCTAACATGTGTATCAGCTAATGCTAACATGTGTATCAGCTAATGCTAACATGTGTTTCAGTTAATGCTAACATGTGTATCAGCCAATGCTAACATGTGTATCAGCTAATGCTAACATGTGTATCAGCTAATGCTAACATGTGTATCAGCTAATGCTAACATGTGTATCAGCTAATGCTAACATGTGTATCAGCTAATGCTAACGTGTATATCAGCTAATGCTAACATGTGTATCAGCTAATGCTAACATGTGTATCAGCTAATGCTAACATGTGTATCAGCTAATGCTAACATGTGTATCAGCTAATGCTAACATGTGTATCAGCTAATGCTAACGTGTATATCAGCTAACACAGGTATCAACAGTGTATTTTCTGAGGTGTAAAAGTGAGTGACTGAAACAGAGAGAAGTGTTTAAGTACTTGCTGAAGCCTCCAGGAAACAGGTTGCCAGGCGGATTACGGGCTTTGGTCAGAACATCAGAGTAAATAATAGCAAAAATGAATCTGTGTTTTAAAGTGACGCAGTACGGCTCAGAGAGAGTTGGTTTGGTTTCAAATGGGTGCAAAAATGAAATGGAGTCAAGGTACAGAAAATAGGTTTAAAGTCCTTGAAGATGTATAATTTAACACCAGTTTAGATTTCTTTAAAAAGCTCTCGTTTTTAGGGATAATAGGGTTTTTACGCCGTGCGAACTTTTCATTTGAAGTATCAAAAACATATCTCCTCTTTTCAAACAATGGCTCCTTTTAATAATACGAATAACTTCCATAATGACATCGTTTTAAATCTATAGGATCAAATGATTTTCATTTTGTTATTTATTTGGTCGATAGTGTCAATATGTCCGAACAGGTTGTAAACCCCAGATTCAGACCTAGCAATGCATTGAATTCAGTAAATAAGTGTGTGTAAAGTGAAGGTAGTGCAGGATGGAGTGTGTTCTTTCCTCGGCAGATGCAGGCGTGTCAGCGTCTGGGCGACCCGCCTGCCTCGCTATCGGAGTGTCAGACATTTAGAGCAAATGAATTTGTAGAAAAGCTGCTTACTCAAATCCTATTAAACTCCAGCAGGTTGTCGTCTCTTTGTTTCTCTTTGAGTGGAGTGTCCTCGCAGAGGGGGAGGTCTCCTCTTTCTTCACTGGGGCGACTCCAGTTATGCTTTTATGATCCGAGCAAACGCCTTCCTCCGAATCCCCCGCAGACGAGACGCTTTGAACACAAGACACTCCGAGGAACTTCTGTTTACATGCAGAACGTGTGTCTTCAGTACTGGTCTGTGCAGCAGTGGGTACAGAGATGGTAGAAGTACACACACCCTTTACTCAAGTAGAAGAACACACATCCTGTACTCAAGTGGAAGTACGCACATCCTTTACTCAAGTAGAAGAACACACATCCTGTACTCAAGTGGAAGTACGCACATCCTTTACTCAAGTAGAAGTACACACATCCTTTACTCAAGTGGAAGTACGCACATCCTTTACTCAAGTAGAAGTACACACGTCCTTTACTCAAGTAGAAGTACAGATACTCGTGTTTAAAAGTACTTGGTGAAAGTAGAAGTACTAACTAAACTTCTTTACTCAAGTCAAAGTAAAGAGGCTTTGAAGTGTCCTTCAGTAGAAAGTACCCATAGCTAGCAGCTGCTTTAAAGAGTACCTGACCTCCCTTTATATCAATAGAACAATAATGTCATTGTTAGCTAATGAATGTTTCCATGGTGACCAACGGCAACATGACAACGTTTCCATTGGTCCCTCTGCTTTAGAGAAGACCAGGAAGTGATGGATACACGGATCGTGTTCCAACCAATAGGCACGCAGTGACTCTAAAGAATAATGATCACGCACCAACACACATTCAGACTAAAGGAACCAGCTGTTTGGGAAATGAGAGAAGTAGAAAGTACAGGTATTTGAGTTCAACTTGTAAGAAGTAGAAAGTACAAGTATTTGAGTTCAACATGTGAGAAGTAGAAAGTACAGGTATTTGAGTTCAACATGTAAGAAGTAGAAAGTACAGGTATTTGAGTTCAACATGTGAGAAGTAGAAAGTACAGGTATTTGAGTTCAACATGTAAGAAGTAGAAAGTATAGGTATTTGAGTTCAACATGTGAGAAGTAGAAAGTACAGGTATTTGAGTTCAACATGAGAGAAGTAGAAAGTACAGGTATTTGAGTTCAACATGTAAGAATTAGAAAGTACAGGTATTTGAGTTCAACATGTGAGAAGTAGAAAGTACAGGTATTTGAGTTCAACATGTGAGAAGTAGAAAGTACAGGTATTTGAGTTCAACATGTAAGAAGTAGAAAGTACAGGTATTTGAGTTCAACATGTGAGAAGTAGAAAGTACAGGTATTTGAGTTCATCATGTGAGAAGTAGAAAGTACAGGTATTTGGGTTCAACATGTGAGAAGTAGAAAGTACAGGTATTTGAGTTCAACGTGTAAGAAGTAGAAAGTACAGGTACTTGAGTTCAACATGTAAGAAGTAGAAAGTACAGGTATTTGGGTTCAACATGTGAGAAGTAGAAAGTACAGGTATTTGAGTTCAACATGTAAGAAGTAGAAAGTACAGGTATTTGGGTTCAACATGTGAGAAGTAGAAAGTACAGGTATTTGGGTTCAATATGTAAGAAGTAGAAAGTACAGGTATTTGAGTTCAACATGAGAGAAGTAGAAAGTACAGGTATTTGAGTTCAACATGTGAGAAGTAGAAAGTACAGGTATTTGGGTTCAACATGTGAGAAGTAGAAAGTACAGGTATTTGAGTTCAACATGTGAGAAGTAGAAAGTACAGGTATTTTAGTTCAACATGTAAGAAGTAGAAAGTACAGGTATTTGAGTTCAACATGAGAGAAGTAGAAAGTACAGGTATTTGAGTTCAACATGAGAGAAGTAGAAAGTACAGGTATTTCAGTTCAACATGTAAGAAGTAGAAAGTACAGGTATTTGAGTTCAACATGAGAGAAGTAGAAAGTACAGGTATTTGAGTTCAACATGTAAGAAGTAGAAAGTACAGGTATTTGAGTTCAACATGTAAGAAGTAGAAAGTACACGTATTTGAGTTCAACATGAGAGAAGTAGAAAGTACAGGTATTTGAGTTCAACATGTAAGAAGTAGAAAGTACAGGTATTTGAGTTCAACATGTGAGAAGTAGAAAGTACAGGTATTTGAGTTCAACATGTAATAAGTAGAAAGTACAGGTATTTGAGTTCAACATGTGAGAAGTAGAAAGTACAGGTATTTGAGTTCATCATGTGAGAAGTAGAAAGTACAGGTATTTGGGTTCAACATGTGAGAAGTAGAAAGTACAGGTATTTGAGTTCAACATGTGAGAAGTAGAAAGTACAGGTATTTGAGTTCAACATGTAAGAAGTAGAAAGTACAGGTATTTGAGTTCAACATGTGAGAAGTAGAAAGTACAGGTATTTGAGTTCATCATGTGAGAAGTAGAAAGTACAGGTATTTGGGTTCAACATGTGAGAAGTAGAAAGTACAGGTATTTGAGTTCAACGTGTAAGAAGTAGAAAGTACAGGTACTTGAGTTCAACATGTAAGAAGTAGAAAGTACAGGTATTTGGGTTCAACATGTGAGAAGTAGAAAGTACAGGTATTTGAGTTCAACATGTAAGAAGTAGAAAGTACAGGTATTTGGGTTCAACATGTGAGAAGTAGAAAGTACAGGTATTTGCGTTCAATATGTAAGAAGTAGAAAGTACAGGTATTTGAGTTCAACATGAGAGAAGTAGAAAGTACAGGTATTTGAGTTCAACATGTGAGAAGTAGAAAGTACAGGTATTTGGGTTCAACATGTGAGAAGTAGAAAGTACAGGTATTTGAGTTCAACATGTGAGAAGTAGAAAGTACAGGTATTTTAGTTCAACATGTAAGAAGTAGAAAGTACAGGTATTTGAGTTCAACATGAGAGAAGTAGAAAGTACAGGTATTTGAGTTCAACATGAGAGAAGTAGAAAGTACAGGTATTTCAGTTCAACATGTAAGAAGTAGAAAGTACAGGTATTTGAGTTCAACATGAGAGAAGTAGAAAGTACAGGTATTTGAGTTCAACATGTAAGAAGTAGAAAGTACAGGTATTTGAGTTCAACATGTAAGAAGTAGAAAGTACACGTATTTGAGTTCAACATGAGAGAAGTAGAAAGTACAGGTATTTGAGTTCAACATGTAAGAAGTAGAAAGTACAGGTATTTGAGTTCAACATGTAAGAAGTAGAAAGTACAGGTATTTGAGTTCAACATGAGAGAAGTAGAAAGTACACGTATTTGAGTTCAACATGAGAGAAGTAGAAAGTACAGGTATTTGAGTTCAACATGTAAGAAGTAGAAAGTACAGGTATTTGAGTTCAACATGTGAGAAGTTGAAAGTACAGGTATTTGGGTTCAACATGTGAGAAGTAGAAAGTACAGGTATTTGGGTTCAATATGTAAGAAGTAGAAAGTACAGGTATTTGAGTTCAACATGTAAGAAGTAGAAAGTACAGGTATTTGAGTTCAACATGTAAGAAGTAGAAAGTACAGGTATTTGAGTTCAACATGTAAGAAGTAGAAAGTACAGGTATTTGAGTTCAACATGTAAGAAGTAGAAAGTACAGGTATTTGAGTTCAACATGTAAGAAGTAGAAAGTACAGGTATTTGAGTTCAACATGTGAGAAGTAGAAAGTACAGGTATTTGAGTTCATCATGTGAGAAGTAGAAAGTACAGGTATTTGGGTTCAACATGTGAGAAGTAGAAAGTACAGGTATTTGAGTTCAACGTGTAAGAAGTAGAAAGTACAGGTACTTGAGTTCAACATGTAAGAAGTAGAAAGTACAGGTATTTGGGTTCAACATGTGAGAAGTAGAAAGTACAGGTATTTGAGTTCAACATGTAAGAAGTAGAAAGTACAGGTATTTGGGTTCAACATGTGAGAAGTAGAAAGTACAGGTATTTGGGTTCAATATGTAAGAAGTAGAAAGTACAGGTATTTGAGTTCAACATGAGAGAAGTAGAAAGTACAGGTATTTGAGTTCAACATGTGAGAAGTAGAAAGTACAGGTATTTGGGTTCAACATGTGAGAAGTAGAAAGTACAGGTATTTGAGTTCAACATGTGAGAAGTAGAAAGTACAGGTATTTTAGTTCAACATGTAAGAAGTAGAAAGTACAGGTATTTGAGTTCAACATGAGAGAAGTAGAAAGTACAGGTATTTGAGTTCAACATGAGAGAAGTAGAAAGTACAGGTATTTCAGTTCAACATGTAAGAAGTAGAAAGTACAGGTATTTGAGTTCAACATGAGAGAAGTAGAAAGTACAGGTATTTGAGTTCAACATGTAAGAAGTAGAAAGTACAGGTATTTGAGTTCAACATGTAAGAAGTAGAAAGTACACGTATTTGAGTTCAACATGAGAGAAGTAGAAAGTACAGGTATTTGAGTTCAACATGTAAGAAGTAGAAAGTACAGGTATTTGAGTTCAACATGTAAGAAGTAGAAAGTACAGGTATTTGAGTTCAACATGAGAGAAGTAGAAAGTACACGTATTTGAGTTCAACATGAGAGAAGTAGAAAGTACAGGTATTTGAGTTAAACATGTAAGAAGTAGAAAGTACAGGTATTTGAGTTCAACATGTGAGAAGTTGAAAGTACAGGTATTTGGGTTCAACATGTGAGAAGTAGAAAGTACAGGTATTTGGGTTCAATATGTAAGAAGTAGAAAGTACAGGTATTTGAGTTCAACATGTAAGAAGTAGAAAGTACAGGTATTTGAGTTCAACATGTAAGAAGTAGAAAGTACAGGTATTTGAGTTCAACATGTAAGAAGTAGAAAGTACAGGTATTTGGGTTCAACATGTGAGAAGTAGAAAGTACAGGTATTTGAGTTCAACATGTAAGAAGTAGAAAGTACAGGTATTTGGGTTCAACATGTGAGAAGTAGAAAGTACAGGTATTTGGGTTCAATATGTAAGAAGTAGAAAGTACAGGTATTTGAGTTCAACATGAGAGAAGTAGAAAGTACAGGTATTTGAGTTCAACATGTGAGAAGTAGAAAGTACAGGTATTTGGGTTCAACATGTGAGAAGTAGAAAGTACAGGTATTATAGTTCAACATGTAAGAAGTAGAAAGTACAGGTATTTGAGTTCAACATGAGAGAAGTAGAAAGTACAGGTATTTGAGTTCAACATGAGAGAAGTAGAAAGTACAGGTATTTTAGTTCAACATGTAAGAAGTAGAAAGTACAGGTATTTGAGTTCAACATGAGAGAAGTAGAAAGTACAGGTATTTGGGTTCAATATGTAAGAAGTAGAAAGTACAGGTATTTGAGTTCAACATGTAAGAAGTAGAAAGTACAGGTATTTGAGTTCAACATGTGAGAAGTAGAAAGTACAGGTATTTGTGTTCAACATGTGAGAAGTAGAAAGTACAGGTATTTGTGTTCAACATGTGAGAAGTAGAAAGTACAGGAATTTTAGTTCAACATGTAAGAAGTAGAAAGTACAGGTATTTGAGTTCAACATGAGAGAAGTAGAAAGTACAGGTATTTGAGTTCAACATGTAAGAAGTAGAAAGTACAGGTATTTGAGTTCAACATGAGAGAAGTAGAAAGTACAGGTATTTGAGTCCAACATGTAAGAAGTAGAAAGTACAGGTATTTGAGTTCAACATGAGAGAAGTATAAAGTACAGGTATTTGAGTTCAACATGTAAGAAGTAGAAAGTACAGGTATTTGAGTTCAACATGTAAGAAGTAGAAAGTACAGGTATTTGAGTTCAACATGAGAGAAGTAGAAAGTACAGGTATTTGAGTTCAACATGTAACAAGTAGAAAGTACAGGTATTTGAGTTCAACATGTAAGAAGTAGAAAGTACAGGTATTTGAGTTCAACATGTAAGAAGTAGAAAGTACAGGTATTTGAGTTCAACATGTAAGAAGTAGAAAGTACAGGTATTTGAGTTCAACATGAGAGAAGTAGAAAGTACAGGTATTTGAGTTCAACATGTAAGAAGTAGAAAGTACAGGTATTTGAGTTCAACATGTGAGAAGTTGAAAGTACAGGTATTTGGGTTCAACATGTGAGAAGTAGAAAGTCCAGGTATTTGGGTTCAATATGTAAGAAGTAGAAAGTACAGGTATTTGAGTTCAACATGTAAGAAGTAGAAAGTACAGGTATTTGAGTTCAACATGTAAGAAGTAGAAAGTACAGGTATTTGAGTTCAACATGTAAGAAGTAGAAAGTACAGGTGAACACAATCAGACAATCAGACATAGGAAGACAAGACACTGGAGCCCAATACCCCTCCTCGACTCCTCCTTTCCCTCACTCGCCTCCCTTCCTTGCATCTTAGCTCCGCCTCCGTAAGATGCAAGCGAGAGACACGAGGAGGAGACGCGAGGACAGAGGAGTCCTCAGGTATTCATTGGGACGTCCTCGTTCACTCAAACGTCACTCTTAAACGACGTCTGTTAGCAGGGCCGGACTGGGACAATAAGTCAGACCGGGAATTATACACCCAGCCAGGCCACTACCAGTTTTCTTTTGTGACATTTTCCTGGATTTATTTGTCAATATTTACAGCGTTGCTGCCCGTAGTGATAGCCCTAAACTTTAAATCTACTACCCCAGAATAAACATATGGACATGGGTTTATTTAAACAAAATGTGCCAAGCTATTTAGAAACCTATCCATGTGAACATATTTTACGTGAGGGTGGACCTCAAATCTTCTAGGGGCTCCGGGGGCATGCTCCCCCGGTAAGATTATTTTTTTAAATGTTGGACTTAAATGCATCAATCTGGTGCATTTTGAGGGGGAAATAAAGAGACCACACCCATATGAAACAGAACTGTATCCATTTAAATAATCATAAGTACATGGTCATAACCAATAACATACCATTTCCAATATGAAAAAACATTGAAACTTGTTTATTTATTTGTTTTTGGTTCATTTATAGTTGTGAGTGTGCCTGGGCTCCTGAATCAGCCTCTCCTGTCTCCCTCCTCTCCCCCTGCTCCTCTCCCCCTGCTCCTCTCCCTCCTCTCCTCTCCTCTCTCCCTCCTCTCCCCCTGCTCCTCTCCCCCTGCTCCTCTCCCTCCTCTCCTCTCCTCTCCCCCTGCTCCTCTCCCTCCTCTACTCTCCTCTCTCCCTCCTCTCCCCCTGCTCCTCTCCCTCCTCTCCTCTCCTCTCTCCCTCCTCTCCCCCTGCTCCTCTCCCTCCTCTCCTCTCCTCTCTCCCTCCTCTCCCCCTGCTCCTCTCCCTCCTCTACTCTCCTCTCTGCCTCCTCTCCCCCTGCTCCTCTCCCTCCTCTCCTCTCCTCTCTCCCTCCTCTCCCCCCTGCTCCTCTCCTCTCTCCCTCCTCTCCCCCTGCTCCTCTCCCTCCTCTACTCTCCTCTCTCCCTCCTCTCCCCCTGCTCCTCTCCCTCCTCTCCTCTCCTCTCTCCCTCCTCTCCCCCTGCTCCTCTCCTTCCTCTCCTCTCCTCTCTCCCTCCTCTCCCCCTGCTCCTCTCCCTCCTCTACTCTCCTCTCTCCCTCCTCTCCCCCTGCTCCTCTCCCTCCTCTCCTCTCCTCTCTCCCTCCTCTCCCCCTGCTCCTCTCCCTCCTCTCCTCTCCTCTCTCCCTCCTCTCCCCCTGCTCCTCTCCCTCCTCTACTCTCCTCTCTCCCTCCTCTCCCCCTGCTCCTCTCCCTCCTCTCTCCCTCCTCTCCGACTGCTCCTCTCCTCTCTCCCTCCTCTCCCCCTGCTCCTCTCCCTCCTCTCCTCTCCTCTCTCCCTCCTCTCCCCCTGCTCCTCTCCCTCCTCTACTCTCCTCTCTCCCTCCTCTCCCCCTGCTCCTCTCCCTCCTCTACTCTCCTCTCTCCCTCCTCTCCCCCTGCTCCTCTTTGAGACAGCAGCAAAGACTAGTTTTTTCTCTCAACAAGTTTTTAAAGTGTATCTTACCTTTGTAGTGGAAATTTCTTATATTACTTTATATGGTAAAACCAAATGATGATATTATGCTTAGAAACTGTTTGGTCAACTCGACCTGTTGTACCACACGGTAGCTTCCTGCCAAGGTCCGTACCTGGAGAATGCGGCTCTGCCGATGAGAGCATCGTAAGATAACAGTCAGGAGAAAGTCTTATCTCTTTTCCTTTCTGCACAGCAACAGTCCTCTATAAAACACACACACACACACACACACACACACACACACACACTCCTGCAGACTATCTATACTCTGTGAGACCTGTGCCTTTGAAGCTTCAAATAAATAACCAACAAGACAACGCTGTTTGCTTTCACCAGTGTATTATTGATTACTCTCTTTGTACATCTTTGCAGTATTGACACTTTTTTCACCTAGTTAACATTTTTTGTTATCATTCATGCATATTTTACTCATCACTCCCCCATCAAATGGAAATATGTGTTTACATAAATGGTGACCAAACCGTTTGAGACCCACAGAGAACTTAGACTAAGTGAACTATCTAAACACTCAGAGTCCTTTCCCTCACCTGAGCTGAGGTGATCAGTCTCTCTCAGTCTGACAGCAGAGGACGCTCCTCCACCTTGTTGACAGCTCATTATATATCCGTTAGCGCAGCTAGCTAGCACCAGATGCTAACAACAACAATACACGTAACCGGTGCGCGCGCTTTCTCTCGCTCGCGCCACACACACCCTCCCGAGCTTGAATGACACACAAAGACCAATCTGTATGATCTGTATGAAAGTGGCCATGTCGGCAGGACACATCATGGAGACAGCCAGTCACCCTCTGTGAGGCAGAGTCAGACCCACATTTGCGCAGCGTTGCGTTCACAATACATACACAACAAAGATCCTCAGGCCAGCAGGCCACTGAGCAGGCCTGGCCATCGGGAAACCTCCCGGTGCTCCCGATGGCCAGTCAGGGCCTGTCTGTTAGTGATGCCATGTGCACAGCTGTATCTCCTCTCATCGGGCTGAACTGAAGAACCTTTAGAACCGGCCCATTTGTCATTAAATATTTATTTAAATGATGAATCTTTCTCTTGTTAGTCAAGGAACTCAATGTGTGATGGTTGGTCCTGCTTTGGTGTGAAATGTAGCCTACATTTAAATACAAATATAATGATAGTAATGTGAAGCCTTTTAGAAATGAATTGCACATAATAATCCCCACGGAGCTGTGAGCACTGATAGCACTTGTGACGCTTTCCCGCTCATCTTCCAGTTGTGGGGTTTCCTCTGTTGAAATGGACCAGCTGTGAAGGTGGGGGCGGGGCTTGTGGGGGCGGGGCTTATATACGCGAGTAGAGAAAACACTTCCGTGTAGTCTGCTCTCCTGTATCCTCCCTTTCGTCTCCTCCTCCTGAAGCCGCAGCATTTTGCCGTCACTCAACAGTCGGCCGTTCACGGAAACAAACGATTACGACGGAGAAATGATATCATGAAAGTTACGGTGCTTTTTAAGCTTTTTAAAATGTATGTGGTAAGTTACAAAGTGCTTTGTTCTGAACGTTCATCAGTATTATAATAAAGAGAGAAATATGAACGTTAGTTTTCACTGAAATGATCAAATAAAGTCAACATCTCACAGTCTTTACTGAGCTGTGTGTGTGTGTGTGTGTGTGTGTGTGTGTGTGTGTGTGTGTGTGTGTGTGTGTGTGTGTGTGTGTGTGTGTGTGTGTGTGTGTGTGTATGTGTGTGTGTGTGTGTGTGTGTGTGTGTGCGTGCGTGTGTGTGTGTGTGTGTGTGTGTGTGTGTGTGCGTGTGTGTGTGTGTGTGTGTGCGTGTGTGTGTGTGTTCCTAATTTGAGTCAGTGGGGAGGTGGAGAGATGAAAGGAGAGTGCTGCTTCCAATTCCCCCTCATGCTGAGATCTCGACACGACAGAACAGAACGTGTTCGCAGAGAGACGCTCGCCTCAAAGCCTTCGAGTGGATTCTGTTTGTGTTTTGTTTCTGTAGCTTTTTATTTGAACACACGCAGGAATGTGATCAGAGACGCTGCCAACCTGGCTCCAGTCCACTGCAGGAACTGATATACATGGTGTCTCAATGAAGCGGCGCGGTGAGAACATCTGCCTGCACCCGCTGCTCGGAGCCTCACGTGGGGACAGCGTCTCGGTCTCTGATCTGAAGCGAGGTGATCTCCTCCGGCTCCGGTCCCACGCGCGGCCTCACGCTCATCAGCTGGAACCGAGTCCTGCCTTCATCCTGCAGATGCAAACCGGCGTCCTCTCCGGAGACATCGGGATTAATACGGCCGCTGGAGAGATTAGCGCACGAGACAAAGGGCGTTCAAAGTTCAGCCGCAGTAATACCAGTCACGCAGCACCAAGCGCTGGAGACGTGTCCATCACATGCAAGTGAACTCACATGGATCCAGGCCTTCAGATCCATGCGTTTTAATGCATCACAGAATAACTGAACATGTGTCTAAACTTCACTGAATCAACAGAGGCTCCAAAAACATCAATTCCTGAACAAGTTTATCTCGAGACGATATTAAGATGAACCTGTCTGGGTGCTATTTAGCTAGCAAGCTAATGATCTGCGTGTGCGCGTGCGTCCGTGTGTGTGTGTGTGTGTGTGCGTGCGTGCGTGTGTGTGTGTGTGTGTGTGTGTGTGTGTGCGTGCGTGCGTGTGTGTGTGTGTGCGTGTGTGCGCGCACGTGTACGTGTGTGTGTGCACTTTCTCTCTAAAATGGAAGTTGCAACACAATTAGAAACGACAAATACAGCGTAAGGCGAATCGTGATTTGAACGAGTGTCTGCAGTCACGAGTAAATCAAATCTCCGTCTCGGACCGTTACGATGAAACATCAGGATGAACACTTTATTATGAATGTGAAGAAGACATGGGAAGATGATCCTGCTTCAACATGCCAGCGGGAGATCGGGAACAGATGAAACATTCACAACACAAGCAGCTCCACTACTGGAAAGAAAACACGTGGAAGATTCAGTGACTTTAGGAAACCCCAGATTCTAAGTCCATCGAAAACAAACCTAACTTCCAAGGAGAAGGCGTGTGTGTGTGTGTGTGTGTGTGTGTGTGTGTGTGTGTGTGTGTGTGTGTGTGCGCGCGCGTGTGCATGTGCGTGCGTGTGTGCGCATGCAGGAGAAGGCGTGGCGAGTAGGAACCGTGCTCATATGCTCTGGGAGACTTCTGGGAAACAGTTGGAAGAGAAATGTCCGATGTCTTCTCGCAACAAGAACCATGAATTACTCGGGGAACTATTTGAGGCAATTCAAAAAAAAGATGG
This sequence comes from Champsocephalus gunnari, assembly GCA_036324595.1. Taxonomy (NCBI): domain Eukaryota; kingdom Metazoa; phylum Chordata; class Actinopteri; order Perciformes; family Channichthyidae; genus Champsocephalus; species Champsocephalus gunnari. Next base: position 1,715,417 of record CM070435.1, on the reverse strand, counting down.
CCACCTATTTGTTGAATAAGCGATCATCGAACATTACAAGGAACTGGCTGAAAGACAACAACTAAGAGAACTCATAATGGAATAAAGTAGTAACTGAAATCTGTGTCGGAGACGAGAGACGATGAGAAGTGCTTTATTATCCAGTGTGGGGAATGTTTGCATAGCAGCGGCTTAACAAGACAAGGCGTTGAACTTTACACATTCAAAAGGAATGTGGAATTTACAAATGACCAACATATAAAGCAAGTTATTATATACATAACTATGTGAGAGAGGGAAAATGAAATGTTAAACTGAATGTATAAATGTAAAATGCAGTCAGATTTTAAGTCCAAGAGAAGCTTGGAGAAAAGGAGGATGAGGAACCAGATGCTTCGGTGGGAGGAAGAATAGGACACGATGAGAAGATTCATACCAGCCCCTTGGTGCCACGTCCCCACGAAGCTCTGGGACCTGGAGACACACAACAACCGATACGTGAGGGGGTCAGCGTAAACGTTTACAAATGCTCCTTGATACCTCACTCACACCAGCGGAGCTTCAGGGCCGGTTCGGAGCTGGAGCTTCAAAAGCACCGGGTGTTCCTGTTCACACCGCAGCGGAGCCGCCTCTTAGCTCCGGAATACGGTTCGTTTCAAGCACCAAAAAAGTGTCAGGCCAGAGCAAAAGCACCGCATACGCCACGCTTACGTGGAGGCGGGGGCGAGGGCGGGATCAACTCCTGAACAACAACAACAAGCCCGCGTTTTATCCAGCTTGTACACAACGATGGAGAAGCTTAACAAGCAGCAGTGGTCGACTGGAGAGACCAGCTGGGAATCTGGTCTTCTGAAGAGGTGCAGAGGAAGCTGGAGCACAATCGGCCATTGTTGTTGTTGTTGTTGCTGTTGTTGTGGTTGTCAGCTGTGAGGGGTTTCCTTGCGGGTTGGCTTTATGAAGCAGGCACGCAAACGGTTTCGTCATGACGCCAGTCGGACTCTGGGCGGTGTGAAAAGAGCCGGAGCTAAACCCAAGAAATGGTTCTGAACCTGAAAAGCTCACGGAGCTTGAACCGGAGGAGGAGGAGGAGGAGGAGGAGGAGGAGGAGGAGGAGGAGGAGGAGGAGGAGGAGGAGGAGGATCCTCTGAAACCAAAACTCAAAGAAACCCCTCACTGTCTGAACTACTAAGAACTGGACAAAGCGTGTCTGACGTGAGTTACGTGATGAGATGTAGAGGTACCCCAGACAGCCAGAGGCTCTGCCGTCAGCAGCCGCATCGTGTGGCCAACAGGCCTCAGGGGGCAGAGTGTGCTCCCTCTGGAGAGCAGACCTGCCAGCCGCCTCCCAGCTGCCTCCCAGCTGCCTCCCAGCCGCCTCCCAGCCGCCTCCCAGCCGCCTCCCAGCCGCCTCCCAGCCACCTCCTAGCCGTCTCCCAGCCGCCTCCCAGCCGTCTCCCAGCCGTCTCCCAGCCGTCTCCCAGCCGCCTCCCAGCCGTCTCCCAGCCGCCTCCCAGCCGCCTCCCAGCCGCCTCCCAGCCGTCTCCCAGCCGCCTCCCAGCCGTCTCCCAGCCGTCTCCCAGCCGCCTCCCAGCCGCCTCTCAGCCGTTCATCTTCCCGCGCTCAGTCCCGAGGAGGGAAGTGTGCGACATTACGAGAGGAAGTGTCCTCGCGGGGAACGAGGGGTCGGCGGCTATCTTCCTGCCATTTCATAAAAGGAATGTCATTTCTGCAGAAATCAAAACAAAAGCCACAACAGATCTGGTGTGAGGCAATTTGAGCGATTTAGTTGTCAGCCGGAGCTCTTAACGATGGCAGGATGATCAGACGGAGGCTGACGTCCTCAGCACACAGAGGACACGAGAGCACTTCAGCCGAGAGGAAAGTATTCCAGCCCCATCACACACTGCGGCGCTCCTTCCATCACACATAAAGCACGGCCTGCCAGCTCCAACGCTGCAATCACCAGAGACAACTTTACTTTACCTCACACGAGAGAGAGAGAGAGAGAGAGAGAGAGAGAGAGAGAGAGAGAGAGAGAGAGAGAGAGAGAGAGAGAGAGAGAGAGACAGACAGACAGACAGACAGACAGACAGACAGCAATCAGCTCCTATCGTCTAACCCTATCTCCTATTCCTTGACCTCTGAGTGAAAGGTCACGGGGTTAAGGGATAGTGGATAGGAGAATTCAAAAGGACTTAGGAGAAGAGACTGCGGTACTTTAGAGAATCGACTGCACTTTCACTATCCCACGTGTTTCTGATAAGCCAGCGGACGTCATTGTGTGCGTCTGCTGCTGTGGGGTAACCATGGAAACCACAGTTTTCTATACAGCGGACTACAACATGGATGTTCAATAAGAACGAGGGACTGCTGTGAACTCATCGAGAGACTCTGCACCGTGCTCTGATGCTGCTGCTTTGCTTTATGAACGTGGACAACAGAGAAACATATTCTTCAGGACCAAAGCTGGAACTGAGAGAAAGAGGAAAGTGAAACTTATGCTCGTCTCCCTCTCCCTCCGGTCCACGTTAACACAATGATCCAACACGTATGATTGAACTAAAGATCTTAAATCAATACAGATGTATTTATTATAAACGTCAGTCCTTAACACCTATCACTGTGTATATCACCATTCAGACATCTTTTAGAAGTTGAACAAACCCCACACAGCTCAGTAAAGACTGAATGATGACTTTATTTGATCATTTCAGTGAAAACTAACGTTCATATTTCTCTCTTTATTATAATACTGATGAACGTTCAGAACAAAGCACTTTGTAACTTACCACCTACGTTTTAAAATGCTTAATAAGCACCGTAACTTTCATGATATCATTTCTCCGTCATAATCGGTTGTTTCCGTGAACGGCCGACTGTTGAGTGACGGCACATGCTGCGGCTGCAATGCATTGTGGGGCAGCATTTTCTCCTCTCCTTTCGGCAAGGGAGGTCCAGTGGTTCCTAAGCTAAAGGAGGCTATAAAGGAAGCTTGAAACCTCCTTTCCTTTCATCTAGAGAACCAGCTCTTATCGTGGCTGCCACTGAGCGACTTCCGGGTCCTTCCACTCCGTCAGGAAGGTCCTGAGAGAAATGGACTATTCCACTGCAGCCTGTGTCTGATTGGCTGATTGTGTTCACCTGTTGCCCTTGTGTTCCTGCCTCCCTGCCCAGCTGTGTCTTGTCCTGTGATTACCCCTCTGTGTATTTAGTCTTCCCCTGTGCTCCGTGTCGGTTCACAGTCTTCCCCGTCTCCCTCCATGATGGTCACGGTCAGTTTTGTTCACCTCGGGCTTCCTGTTTATTTCATGTCATGTCATCGCCTTTTTTTCCTAGACTTTTTTTACATTTTTTGTTCTGCCCGTGGGTCCTGACGGGTTCCTCTCCCAGTGTGCATGTTTAGAGTAACCGTGCATGTGACCGTGCATGTGGGACTCCTCCACACGGCGTGATGGGTGTTAATCTGTGCTCATGTTGTTGAGCATTAGCATGCAGATCTCTAAAGGTGGGCGTCCTTCCAAGCCAACGTCTGCTCTGTTCCCTCCAATAAGTACCACCGTCAGTGAAGGATGCTTCATGACGGAGCGTGCACGGAGGAATGAAGCTGCTCCTGAAACACGAGGCGTAACATCATCTATACCAGAGGAGAGAGATCAGACTCTGAAGATACACACACAATACTGAGGAAGGTATAGGAGATATCACATAACAAATCTCCTCCATCAGGAGAAGCCGCTTCAGAGAGGAAGCCGGTATAGAGACCCAAATGTTCCTCATGAAGAAACGTCTCCAGCAGCTTGAGGAGACATGGCAGCGTTTAGAGAACATCCAGCAGCTTGAGGAGACATGGCAGCGTTTAGAGAACATCCAGCAGCTTGAGGAGACATGGCAGCGTTTAGAGAACACCCAGCAGCTTGAGGAGACATGGCAGCGTTTAGAGAACACCCAGCAGCTTGAGGAGACAGGGCAGCGTTTAGAGAACATCCAGCAGCTTGAGGAGACATGGCAGCGTTTAGAGAACATCCAGCAGCTTGAGGAGACATGGCAGCGTTTAGAGAACACTCAGCAGCTTGAGGAGACATGGCAGCGTTTAGAGAACATCCAGCAGCTTGAGGAGACATGGCAGCGTTTAGAGAACATCCAGCAGCTTGAGGAGACATGGCAGCGTTTAGAGAACATCCAGCAGCTTGAGGAGACATGGCAGCGTTTAGAGAACACTCAGCAGCTTGAGGAGACATGGCAGCGTTTAGAGAACATCCAGCAGCTTGAGGAGACATGGCAGCGTTTAGAGAACATCCAGCAGCTTGAGGAGACATGGCAGCGTTTAGAGAACATCCAGCAGCTTGAGGAGACATGGCAGCGTTTAGAGAACATCCAGCAGCTTGAGGAGACATGGCAGCGTTTAGAGAACACCCAGCAGCTTGAGGAGACATGGCAGCGTTTAGAGAACATCCAGCAGCTTGAGGAGACATGGCAGCGTTTAGAGAACATCCAGCAGCTTGAGGAGACATGGCAGCGTCTAGAGAACACTCAGCAGCTTGAGGAGACATGGCAGCGTTTAGAGAACATCCAGCAGCTTGAGGAGACATGGCAGCGTTTAGAGAACATCCAGCAGCTTGAGGAGACATGGCAGCGTTTAGAGAACACTCAGCAGCTTGAGGAGACATGGCAGCGTTTAGAGAACATCCAGCAGCTTGAGGAGACATGGGCAGCGTTTAGAGAACATCCAGCAGCTTGAGGAGACATGGCAGCGTTTAGAGAACACTCAGCAGCTTGAGGAGACATGGCAGCGTTTAGAGAACATCCAGCAGCTTGAGGAGACAGGGCAGCGTTTAGAGAACATCCAGCAGCTTGAGGAGACATGGCAGCGTTTAGAGAACATCCAGCAGCTTGAGGAGACATGGCAGCGTTTAGAGAACATCCAGCAGCTTGAGGAGACATGGCAGCGTTTAGAGAACATCCAGCAGCTTGAGGAGACATGGCAGCGTTTAGAGAACATCCAGCAGCTTGAGGAGACATGGCAGCGTTTAGAGAACACTCAGCAGCTTGAGGAGACATGGCAGCGTTTAGAGAACATCCAGCAGCTTGAGGAGACATGGCAGCGTTTAGAGAACATCCAGCAGCTTGAGGAGACATGGCAGCGTTTAGAGAACATCCAGCAGCTTGAGGAGACATGGCAGCGTTTAGAGAACATCCAGCAGCTTGAGGAGACATGGCAGCGTTTAGAGAACATCCAGCAGCTTGAGGAGACATGGCAGCGTTTAGAGAACATCCAGCAGCTTGAGGAGACATGGCAGCGTTTAGAGAACATCCAGCAGCTTGAGGAGACATGGCAGCGTTTAGAGAACATCCAGCAGCTTGAGGAGACATGGCAGCATTTAGAGAACATCCAGCAGCTTGAGGAGACATGGCAGCGTTTAGAGAACATCCAGCAGCTTGAGGAGACATGGCAGCGTTTAGAGAACATCCAGCAGCTTGAGGAGACATGGCAGCGTTTAGAGAACACCCAGCAGCTTGAGGAGACATGGCAGCGTTTAGAGAACATCCAGCAGCTTGAGGAGACATGGCAGCGTTTAGAGAACATCCAGCAGCTTGAGGAGACATGGCAGCGTTTAGAGAACATCTAGCAGCTTGAGGAGACATGGCAGCGTTTAGAGAACATCCAGCAGCTTGAGGAGACATGGCAGCGTTTAGAGAACATCCAGCAGCTTGAGGAGACATGGCAGTGTTTAGAGAACATCCAGCAGCTTGAGGAGACATGGCAGCGTTTAGAGAACACCCAGCAGCTTGAGGAGACATGGCAGCGTTTAGAGAACACTCAGCAGCTTGAGGAGACATGGCAGCGTTTAGAGAACATCCAGCAGCTTGAGGAGACATGGCAGCGTTTAGAGAACACCCAGCAGCTTGAGGAGACATGGCAGCGTTTAGAGAACACTCAGCAGCTTGAGGAGACATGGCAGCGTTTAGAGAACACCCAGCAGCTTGAGGAGACATGGCAGCGTTTAGAGAACACTCAGCAGCTTGAGGAGACATGGCAGCGTTTAGATGTCCAATGTTTTCATGTCCAACTGCTAAATTCGTTATTCAGGCACGTTTTGTTGCGGTCCGCATCTCATTAAAATATCTAATGTTAGAAACTATTAAAGAAAAATGGGGACAATTCTGTTTTAATGTAGTTTGACCGTTGTAACTGCTCGGCAGACATGGCTGCTGATAACACAGGGCTTCTAACTAATTACCTCAAATACAATCACGAATTAATGAAACCAGTTCAAATGCATCATTCTGATAGCGTAGTAACATTACTTATTTATTTAGAATTCCATAACTTAAAGGTGGGGTCGGTAAGTTTCAGAAAGCGGCTCGAGATACACTTGTTGTTATATTCCATGGAACGCTCTGAACATCCGAGAGCGATGAATATCTGAAGGGCTTTGACAACAGATCCATAACAACATGTTGTACTTTTTACAGGACTTACCCTAACCTTAACCCTAACCAACACATGCCTAACCCTAGCCAAGTCTTCACCCTAAAATGAATGATCCCCCTTATGGGGACCTCCAATTTGTCCCCATAAGGAAAGCCAGTCCCCACATGTGACTATGTAAACAGATGTAGGTCCCCACAAGTATAGTAATGCTAGTCCACACACACACACACACACACACACACACACACACACACACACACACAGTTAAGGTGAAGGGAGAAAGGCGTTGGAAGGGCTTGAACTGGTGGAACACTAAACACATAAATGCGGCTGAAGGAGATCAATCCCTTCGCAGAGGGTACACGTGTGCACACTCTGAGTCCTCTGTCCAGTGTATCGTGTTGTTCTCTATCAAAGGTCCGAAGGGTAGTCATCACATGCACAGCAGCCTGAGTGCAGATATGCAACATAAATATACGGTAGAAGAGACGAACAGTAGAAAGTACAAGAACCAGAGTAGAACGTGTACGCAGACGAGTTATCACAGCACATGTGCAGACAGTCAGACGTGGAGCTGAGTGTTTGGGCTTTCTCCTCCAAGCAGTGACCTGTGTGTGGGAGTGAAAGGGGGGGAGCAGAGACCTGTGGAGCTGAGGGGGGGGTGAGCAGAGACCTGTGGAGCTGAGGGGGGGGAGGGAGACCTCATGCTGAGAGGCCATCTTCTCTCACAGCTTCTTACATTCACTCCGCTGCCCTGCACTTCCTCCTCTCGTACCTCCGATGACGTTTAGCATGTGTGTGTGCACGCACGTGTGCGCACGCGTGTGTTTGTGGTCTAGCATTACTATACTTGTGGGGACCTAAATCTGTTTACATAGTCACGTGTGGGGACTGGCTTCCCTCATGGGGACAAATTGGAGGTCCCCATAAGGGGGATCATTAATTTTAGGGTGAAGACTTGGTTAGGTTTAGGGTTAGGGTTAGGTTTAGGGTTAGGGTTAGGTTTAGAGTTAGGTTTAGAGTTAGGGTTAGGGTTAGGGTTAGGTTTAGGGTTAGGGTAAGGTTTAGGGTTAGGGTTAGGTTTAGGGTTAGGGTTAGGTTTAGGGTTAGGGTAAGGTTTAGGGTTAGGGTTAGAGTTAGGGTAAGGTTTAGGGTTAGGGTTAGGTTTAGGGTTAGGGTTAGGGTTAGGGTTAGGGTTAGGTTTAGGGTTAGGTTTTGTGTAGGGGTAGGGTTTAGGATTCTCGTTGAGAGTGGGTGCACAGGCCTGAGGATCTGTGGATGGGTGTATGCAAATGTTTATTCGACATGGGGTCAAATAAGGTTTTTTAGGGTGTTTGGACTAATTTTGGGAAATGTGTGTGTTGTACAAAATTATAGGTAGAGGGGGTCATGGGGGTTTGATTTTCTAGAAAGTCAGCCGAAATAAGGGATTCTGATTCCCAATGGGATTCAATGCTGGAGCCAGACCTAGGTTCCGGGGGTGAGATGGTCCTGGTAGGGGGAAGCAAAGGGGGAACCAGGGGATAGCTTGTATGCTTATGACTGTTTGGTTGAGGGGATCCTGGGGGAATGTCATTTTGACAGTAGCCATGGTTTTGTGGCGTGCCGAGTCCCGGAGAGGGCCCGCCGGGCAACGGGAGCCCAACAGAGGAATCCAGGGAGGGGTCAGATTGGGTTTGTGAGTGGTTCAGAGTGACCATTTTAGTCCCTTTCATCATGGACCCTCCCGGATTTTGGGTTTGGTCTGAGGGGACCCGCTGACCGGCCGAGCCCGACCGGAGACCAGCATCGCCTGTAGAGGGGAGACACAGAGGAGAGGTGATGTTATGATAGTATTTGGGGGAGAGGTGTGTCCTAACAGTCAACTGGGGAGGGGGGGATGGGAATGGAGGGGAGGGGAGGGAAAGCTCCGGGGTGGCAGCAGTCAGGGGGAAGGGCCTAGGTTTAGGGTTGGGGAGGAGGGGAGGCCTCCAAAGGAACTGTTGGGGAGACCTGGGTGTCTTGGGTTTAGGACAGTGGAGAGATGAGGGAGGGGGTGGAGAGGGGAAGGGGGGAGGAAACTCCTGGATGGGAGTGCTGGGGGAGGGGGGGGCCCTTAGGTTTAGGGCTGGGAGAAAGGGGAGGGCTCCAGAAGGACTGTGGAGGAGACCCGGGTCCCTTAGGTTTAGGATAGGGGGGAGGGGAAGGCTCTCTCAGTGGTAGTTGAGAGGCCTGGAGGGGTTTGGGGTTGAGGGCTGGGTTGGAGTAGGCACCCTGAGTAGGGTGGGGTGACTTATGGTCAGGGTAGGGGGTGAGGTTGTAGTAGGTGCCCCGGGTGGGGTGGGGGGTCCTAGGGTATGGGGAAGGGATGGGGAGGTGGGGGTGGGAAGAGGGGTTTAAAGAGGTGTGTACCGTGGTTAAGGTTTTGGTGGTCAGTCTGGGTCCGTACCGCTTTCTCGCCCACCCTGTGGCAATCTGGAAGGCTAAGGGGTTGAAGGGGGAGGATGTAGGGTGTATGTAATGTGTTTGAGTAATGTTGTTGTAAAATGAGCATGTTCGTGTGCATCCAGTTTATTGTGTTTGCATGTATCTGTGTATG
>CM070435.1:1698927-1703927 GCA_036324595.1 Champsocephalus gunnari | reverse complement strand
ACGTGTCCCCTCTTCTTCATGTCTCTTCTTCATCAACATGTGTCCCCTCTTCTTCATGTCTCTTCTACATCAACATGTGTCCCCTCTTCTTCATGTCTCTACTACATCAACATGTGTCCCCTCTTCTTCATGTCTCTTCTACATCAACACGTGTCCCCTCTTCTTCATGTCTCTTCTTCATCAACATGTGTCCCCTCTTCTCCATGTCTCTTCTACATCAACATGTGTCCCCTCTTCTTCATGTCTCTTCTTCATCAACATGTGTCCCCTCTTCTTCATGTCTGTTCTACATCAACATGTGTCCCCTCTTCTTCATGTCTGTTCTACATCAACATGTGTCCCCTCTTCTTCATGTCTCTACCAGTTGTTCACTGGTTAGCGACCAGTTGTTCACTGGTTAGCGACCAGTTGGTCACTTGTTAGCGACCAGTTGGTCACTGGTTAGCGACCAGTTGGTCACTGGTTAGCTACCAGTTGGTCACTGGTTAGCGACCAGTTGGTCACTGGCGTCTACTATTGTTGGTCACTGGTTAGCGACCAGTTGGTCACTGGTTAGCGACCAGTTGGTCACTGGCGTCTACTAGTGTTGGTCACTGGTTAGCGACCAGTTGGTCACTGGTTAGCGACCAGTTGGTCACTGGTTAGCGACCAGTTGGTCACTGGTTAGCTACAGTTGGTCACTGGTTAGCTACAGTTGGTCACTGGTTAGCTACCAGTTGGTCACTGGTTAGCGACCAGTTGGTCACTGGTTAGATACAGTTGGTCACTGGTTAGCTACCAGTTGGTCACTGGTTAGCGACCAGTTGGTCACTGGTTAGATACAGTTGGTCACTGGTTAGCTACCAGTTGGTCACTGGTTAGCGACCAGTTGGTCACTGGTTAGCTACAGTTGGTCACTGGTTAGCTACAGTTGGTCACTGGTTAGCGACCAGTTGGTCACTGGTTAGATACAGTTGGTCACTGGTTAGCTACCAGTTGGTCACTGGTTAGCTACCAGTTGGTCACTGGTTAGCTACAGTTGGTCACTGGTTAGCTACCAGTTGGTCACTGGTTAGCTATCAATCAATCAATGTTTATTTATATAGCCCAATATCACAAATGTTACATTTGTCTCAGTGGTCTTCACAGTGTGTACAGAATATCAGTATGACAATACGACACCCTCTGTCCTTAGACCCTCACATCGTACAAGGAAAAACTTCCAAAGAAAACCCAGTTTAAAGGGAAAAATGGGAGAAACCTCAGGGAGAGCAACAGAGGAGGGATCCCTCTCCCAGGACGGACAGACGTGCAATAGATGCCGTGTGTAAATTGAAAAGATAATACATTTGCAACATAGGTAGTCCAAATGTTTGGAAATGCATGTGTGTATAATAGGAAGATGAATCCACGAGGATATCCATCCAGGACCTATGATCCAGGGCCACAGCCACGACTCAAGATCCAGCGCTCGCGATCCAGGACACAGGACCGCAGGATCATCCATGACCCGACCCAGCATATAAGCCCCAAAAAGAAAGACATTTGGGGAAGCTGGGTTAATCGGAACATGAGAGTACACGGGTATAGACAGAGAGAAGGAAGAAGTAAGATGTCCCCCGACAAACTAAGCCTATATCAGCAAAACTAGGGGCTGAATCTAATCAGCCCTAACTATAAGCTTTATCAAAAAGGAAGGTCTTAAGCGCACTCTTAAAAACGGATAGGGTGTCTGCCGCCCGAACACAAACTGGAAGCTGATTCCACAAATGTGGAGCTTGATAAGAAAAGGCTCTGGCTCCCATTGTACTTTTAGAGACTCGAGGTACAACCAACAACCCTGCATTCTTGGAACGCAATGCCCTAGTAGGACAGTAGGGTATAATGAGTTCTTTAAGGTAAGATGGCGCCTGCCCATTAAGGGCTTTGTAGGCGAGAAGAAGAATTTTAAATTCTATCCTGTGTTCTATAGGGAGCCAGTGTAAGGCAGCCAGAACAGGAGTAATGTGGTCCCTTTTCCTAACTCTGGTTAGTACACGAGCCGCAGCATTTTGAATCAGCTGAAGCGACTTGATTGACTTCTTGGTACTCCCTGATAGTAAAGAGTTACAATAATCCAGCCTAGAAGTAACAAATGCATGGACTAGTTTCTCTGCATCGTTTTGAGGCAAGATATGCCTGATTTTTGCAATGTTACGTAGATGGAAGTAGGCGGTCCTTGAAATTGATTTTATGTGGGCGTTAAAGGATAAATCCTGATCAAATATAACACCAAGATTCCTTACAGTCTCACTGGAGGCCAAATTAATGCCATCCATAGTTAGTATATCTTTAGATAATTTGTTTCGTAGATTCTTCGGGCCAAGTACAATAACTTCAGTTTTGGTCGTGTTTAACATCAAAAAGTTTAAGGTCATCCACGTTTTTAAGTCCTTAAGGCAGTCTTGAATTTTATTTAGATGATTAATTTCATCAGGCTTAATTGATAAATATAGTTGAGTATCATCCGCATAACAATGAAAGTTTACAGAATGATTCCTTATAATATTGCCTAACGGAAGCATATATAATGTGAACAAAATAGGTCCGAGCACTGAGCCCTGTGGCACTCCATGGCTAACTTTGGTTTGCGTGGAAGATTCATCGTTGACACGTACAAACTGAGAGCGTTCAGATAGATAGGACCTAAACCAGCCTAAAGCAGTTCCCTGTATGCCAACCAAGTGCTCTAGTCTTTGCAATAGGATATCATGGTCGATAGTATCAAATGCAGCACTGAGATCGAGCAAAACAAGAATAGAGACAAGTCCCTTGTCTGAGGCTATTAGAATATCATTTGTGACTTTAACCAGAGCTGTCTCTGTGCTATGATGTGTTCTAAAGCCAGACTGAAAATCTTCAAATAAATCATTGTTTTTTAAGTAATCACACAACTGTTTTGCGACCGCTTTCTCAAGAATTTTGAGAGGAACGGAAGATTAGAAATAGGTCTATAGTTGGCTAAAACCTCTGGATCGAGGTTGTGCTTTTTAAGAAGCGGTTTTATCACTGCTACTTTGAATGATTGTGGAACATAGCCTGATAATAAAGACATATTCATAATATTTAATAAAGAAGTGCTAATTAATGGAAAAACTTCCTTCAACAGCTTAGTTGGAATTGGGTCTAACATGCACGTTGATGGTTTAGAAGAGAGAATCATTGAATGTAATTGTTCAAGGTTAATGGCTGAAAAGCATTCTAGTTTACTATCTAGTGTAATATTAGAACTTACGATTCCGGGAGCTGTTGATAACACTATACTGGTCGAAGGCAAGAGGTCATTAATTTTGTTTCTAAGAGTAACAATTTTATCGTTAAAAAAGCACATAAAATCATTACTACTGAGTGCTATGGGAATAGAAGGCTCAATGGAGCTGTGGCTCTCTGTCAGCCTGGCTACAGTGCTGAAAAGAAATCTTGCATTATTCTTATTCTCATCTATTAATGAACAGTAGTATGCTGCTCTCGCTTTACGCAGTGCTTTCTTATATTCATTGAGAGTAATATGCCAAATTAAACGAGATTCTTCAAGTTTAGTGGAACGCCATATCCTTTCAAGTTGTCTAGACTTTTGCTTTATTTTGCGGGTTTCGGCATTATGCCATGGAGCTAATCTATGTTGCTTTATTTTCTTCTTTTTCAAGGGAGCAACAGAGTCTAATTTTATTCGCAGCGCATCTATAGCACTATCAACAACATGATCAATTTGGGGTGGTGTACATTTTGTATAAGTTTCCTCCCTTACATGCAGACATGCTATCGAGTTAAGTATTGGTGGAATCTCTTCCTTAAATGTGGCTATAGCACTAACGGATAGGTTTCTGCTGCAAGAGCTTTTGACTAATGCTTTGTAGTCTAGTAACAGTACTTCAAAAGTTACTAAGAAATGGTCGGATAAAGCAGGATTATGCGGTTCGACTAATAGTTGCTCAATTTCAATACCATAAGTCAGAACAAGGTCGAGAGTGTGATTATAACAGTGGGTTGGTTTATTTACACTCTGACAGAAACCAACAGAATCTAATATAGAGTTAAATGCAACAGTAAGGCTATTTTTATCATCGTCAACATGAATATTAAAGTCACCTACGATAATTACTTTGTCTGTTTTAAGAACCAAAGTTGATAAAAACTCAGAGAATTCTGATAAGAATTCTGAATAAGGACCTGGTGCACGATACACTGTAACAAATAAGATTGGCTGCAAAGTTTTCCAGGTTGGATGCGTAAGACTAAAAACGAGGCTTTCAAAAGAGGTATAATTACATTTTGGTTTAGTATTGATAAGTAAACTTGAGTCAAAGATTGCTGCAACTCCACCTCCTCGGCCCGTGCCTCGAGCAATATGAGTGTTGACATGGCTGGGTGGAGTGGCCTCATTTATGCTGACATATTCTTCATGTCTCAACCAAGTTTCAGTGAGACAGCATATATCAATATTATAATCTGATATTAAATCATTTACCAATATTGCTTTAGATGCTAGAGATCTTATGTTTAAGAGACCACATTTAATCTTCCTGTTTTGTTGCACTGTAGTAGTTGTTACATTTACTTTTATTAGGTTATTATGTATGACACCTCTATTAGGTTTTACCTTAAATTGTCCTTGGGCAGACACACACACCGCTAATATTGGGTATTTTATTGGGTTCGGGATTCCTATGGGTGACTGCCTAGGAGAGAGCGCAGAGAAGCGTGTAAGACTGCGACTCTGCCTCCTGGTCTCAACTCCAGTTTGTCATGGATTACGTCCACAAAGCCCTGAAATGTTTGCCGAAATGAGATCTGCACCTTTCAAAGTAGGGTGAATGCCGTCTCTCTTAATCAGACCAGGTTTTCCCCAGAAGGCTGTCCAATTATTTACGAAGCCCACATTGTTTGCTGGGCACCACCAAGACAACCAGCGCTGAAATGATGACATGCGGCTATACATGTCATCATTGATCAGATTGGGGAGGGGACCAGAGAAGATTACG
>CM070435.1:1683927-1688927 GCA_036324595.1 Champsocephalus gunnari | reverse complement strand
TGTGTGTGTGTGTGTGTGTGTGTGTGACGCACACAGCTGGGAGACCTGGGGACACTAAAGAGTGGCGCACACAGCTGGGAGACCAGGGGACACTAAAGAGTGACGCACACAGCTGGAGACCAGGGGACACTAAAGAGTGACGCACACAGCTGGAGACCAGGGGACACTAAAGAGTGACGCACACAGCTGGAGTCCAGGGGACACATGACGCTCGTGACAAACGACCTCCAATATCAAATGTCTACTTCATTAGGTGTAACTACAGCCTGAGCCTGATGCCTCCTCTGCCGCACGAGGAGGTGAGCGCTCTTGAAGCCTCCGGCGGCGCGCGGAGGGAGACGGCTGCGACCTGCGGAGACTCCGTAATGACTCCGCTCCACCCAGACGCTCCTCCGCTTCCTGCCGGACTTCTTCTTCATTAGAGATGAACAGAATCATGACTCCAGTGTTGTGATTCTCCTCGAGCTGCTGACAGGTGTTTACTTCTAGTTTATATATATTCACTTCCTGTCTGTCCTTTCCAGATGTTCCCTTTAGTACTAAGCTGTCAGCTGATGTTACCTGATCGACCGGACTTCTTTCTGTGGAGTGATATGACCGCACATAGTCCCTTTGAAGGGCCAGTCGAGTATTAAGTGGTGATAAGTATCTCTGTGCATATCATCATATAAGCCTAAATACAATCATACAAAATAAAGAACAGTAAAACATTTAAATTAAAGGAAATATGATGTGAAAATATCGCAAAACAACAATTTTTAATTCAAAAGATAAATGTAAACAATAATGATATAAGCCTGAAAATATAATAATAAAAAAAGACTGAACAATTAAACATCTTAATTCAATCATCTTGGCTTCTTAGAAATAATAATGGACAAGTTTACAATTATTATTATAATGATGATAACGATGTTTCTCGGAGTCCTTGCCCCAAACCACCTGCATTATTCTGTGTTTTGGGATATTTCCAAACCGACACGAGGAGCCTGGAGGTCCGCGTGCGTCAGAGTCCTGGAACCCTCGCTCTGACACCGCGGCCCCAAACCCACTAATTAAAAGAGTGGAACGCGTTTAACTTTCCTCTCGCTGGGGGCCGACCTCCTGTCAGCTGGAGAGAAGCGTCCTCTGAAGGCTGCCCTCCATCTTCTCTTTGGTACAAAACGAACAAGAGACGAAGGCAGCCCCCCGTCGGCGAGGAGCAGTGACGCATGAGGAATACTCAGCTTAGAGGGGTGTACCGGCGTCACATCGGTGGTTCTTTAATTACGAATGTATGGTGGATGGTGGATGTAAAAAGATAGTCTTTTATATTTGTCTTATCAAATATGACATAAGTAAGTAAGTAACATTCATTTATAAAGCGCTTTTCACAGACAGTCACAAAGTGCTTGACGAAACATTAAAACATCATACGAATAAAGACGTGCTAAAAACACAATACACAATAAAAACATAGAATCAAAGCCCAAACAGGCACTTTCTCATAAAAGAAAGTGACTAAAGATACAAAGATACAAAGATACAAAGATACACTGGAGCACATCTCCTAACAATTCACAAAAAGCAGGCCTCACACGGAGACAGAGGCACCATGCTGCACACAGGCAGCAGAGGAGAAGGAGAGAGAGAGGGCGTTTCTCAATCTCGAGGAGGCTGGCTTGGTAGTCGCGTACTTCCTTCAGAAACGAAGCAAGTATGCTTCCAAGCCACGGCTTCGGAAAACAAAGAAGAATGGAACAGACTAACATGTGTGCCACTCTCTCTAACGGTTTCAACATAAACTGTACAAAAATAAATCCCTCACGATCTAGTTATGAACTTGCTTTACTTTCAGGAACACATGTTTGGTGAAAACAAAGTAACATATGCACCAACACATGTTCTACGCCACTACATACTGACATTTCAATGTGTGCGGCGTCCGTTCAGCCATTCTCCGCAAGGGTTTTTGAAATTGGTCCATGCGCAAAGCATTGTGGGGATTTTAAGGAGTCTACCCATGTGCAGCCTCGAAATTACCCCCAAACCAAGGACGCGGCCTCGGTGGAATTCCAAGTATGCTGGAGATTGGAACGGTCCTTCGGCGGCACTCGATGACGTAGCATCCTTGAAATATTAGCTTGGAAGCCAGAATCCTCGAGATTGAGAAACGGCCAGGGTGTTTCTCAATGTCGAGTACGCTCGCTTGGTAGCACACGTCTTCCGAGTCAGAAGCGCGAGGCAAGAATCCTTCCTAGCCTCGGAATACGAAGAATGGTGGAACAGGCTATTGACTGGGTTATCCTATATCTAATAGAACTGCTCGGGTCTCGATAGATTGAGTGGGTTATCCTATATCTAACAGAACTGCTCGGGTCTCGATAGATTGAGTGGGTTATCCTATATCTAACAGAACTGCTCGGGTCTCGATAGATTGAGTGGGTTATCCTATATCTAACAGAACTGCTCGGGTCTCGATAGATTGAGTGGGTTATCCTATATCTAACAGAACTGCTCCGGTCTCGATAGATTGAGTGGGTTATCCTATATCTAATAGAACTGCTCGGTCTCTATAGATTGAGTGGGTTATCCTATATCTAACAGAACTGCTCGGTCTCGATAGATTGAGTGGGTTATCCTATATCTAACAGAACTGCTCGGTCTCTATAGATTGAGTGGGTTATCCTATATCTAACAGAACTGCTCAGTCTCGATAGATTGAGTGGGTTATCCTATATCTAACAGAACTGCTCGGTCTCTATAGATTGAGTGGGTTATCCTATATCTAACAGAACTGCTCGGTCTCGATAGATTGAGTGGGTTATCCTATATCTAACAGAACTGCTCGGTCTCTATAGATTGAGTGGGTTATCCTATATCTAACAGAACTGCTTGGTCTCGATAGATTGAGTGGGTTATCCTATATCTAATAGAACTGCTCGGGTCTCCATAGATTGAGTGGGTTATCCTATATCTAACAGAACTGCTCGGGTCTCCATAGATTGAGTGGGTTATCCTATATCTAATAGAACTGCTCAGGTCTCGATAGATTAAGTGGGTTATCCTATATCTAACAGAACTGCTCGGTCTCGATAGATTGAGTGGGTTATCCTATATCTAATAGAACTGCTCAGGTCTCGATAGATTAAGTGGGTTATCCTATATCTAACAGAACTGCTCGGTCTCGATAGATTGAGTGGGTTATCCTATATCTAACAGAACTGCTCCGGTCTCGATAGATTGAGTGGGTTATCCTATATCTAATAGAACTGCTCGGGTCTCGATAGATTGAGTGGGTTATCCTATATCTAACAGAACTGCTCGGTCTCGATAGATTGAGTGGGTTATCCTATATCTAACAGAACTGCTCGGTCTCGATAGATTGAGTGGGTTATCCTATATCTAACAGAACTGCTCGGGTCTCGATAGATTGAGTGGGTTATCCTATATCTAATAGAACTGCTCGGGTCTCGATAGATTGAGTGGGTTATCCTATATCTAATAGAACTGCTCGGGTCTCGATAGATTGAGTGGGTTATCCTATATCTAACAGAACTGCTCGGGTCTCCATAGATTGAGTGGGAAGTTCATGAGATCTTTCCAGAGGGTTATCAAGAATAACTTGTATCCAGTGACCTTCTCCCTCTCTGTCTGTGTATTCTCTTGTTCCGATTAACCCAGCCAAATCTGGCTCAGGACAGAGGGTCTAAGGACAGAGGGTCTGAGGACAGAGGGTCTGAGGACAGAGAGTCTGAGGACAGAGGATCTGAGGACAGAGGGTCTAAGGATAGAGGGTCTAAGGACAGAGGGTCTAAGGATAGAGGGTCTGAGGACAGAGGGTCTGAGGACAGAGGGTCTAAGGACAGAGAGTCTGAGGACAGAGGATCTGAGGACAGAGGCTCTGAGGACAGAGGGTCTGAGGACAGAGGGTCTGAGGACAGAGGGTCTAAGGACAGAGAGTCTGAGGACAAAGGATCTGAGGACAGAGGCTCTGAGGACAGAGGGTCTAAGGATAGAGGGTCTAAGGACAGAGGGTCTAAGGATAGAGGGTCTGAGGACAGAGGGTCTAAGGACAGAGGGTCTAAGGACAGAGGGTCTAAGGATAGAGTGTCTGAGGACAGAGGGTCTGAGGACAGAGGGTCTGAGGACAGAGGGTCTGAGGACAGAGGGTCTAAGGATAGAGTGTCTGAGGACAGAGGGTCTGAGGACAGAGGGTCTAAGGACAGAGGGTCTGAGGACAGAGGGTCTAAGGACAGAGGATCTGAGGACAGAGGGTCTGAGGACAGAGGGTCTGAGGACAGAGGGTCTGAGGACAGAGGGTCTAAGGACAGAGGGTCTGAGGACAGAGGGTCTAAGGACAGAGGATCTAAGGACAAAGGGTCTAAGGACAGAGAGTCTGAGGACAGAGGATCTGAGGACAGAGGATCTGAGGACAGAGGGTCTGAGGACAGAGGGTCTGAGGACAGGAAAGGTTTTATTGTCAGAAAGCTGCAGAATAGTTTTCTGTAAACCTGAAGGCTCCACCAACACATGGAGACGAATAGAGCAAAAGGTATGAGCGTCACACACACTCCCGCCTGCAGGTGTGTGTTAATACCTGTCCATCATGTGACAGAGGGACAGGTATTAACACACACCTCTTCAGTAACTGATTGACATCTACAAGTCCTGCAGCCGCCTCACGGACAGCGCTGACCTCTGACCTCTGACCTCTGGCTGATGGATTCTACCTTTGATATTTGATCCTGAAAAAACAGCCCGAAGCGGCGCGGGATCGATACTGTATTTTGACAAATATAATGGGCAACTTGACGGATACAATGCCACACACACACACGCACACACACACACACACACACACACACACACACACACACACAGAGACACACACAGACACACACACACACACAGACAGACAGACACACACACACACACACACACAGACACACACACACACACAGACACACAGACAGACAGACACACACACACACACACAAACACACACACACACACACAGA
>CM070435.1:1671427-1678927 GCA_036324595.1 Champsocephalus gunnari | reverse complement strand
AACAATTTTATCATTGTCATCAGGCCTGAGGAAGGCTCTCTCTCTCTCTCTCTCTCTGTCTCTCTCTCTCTCTATCTCTCTCTCTCTCCATCAGGACCTCATCAGGCCTGAGGAAGGCTCTCTCTCTCTCTCTCTCTGTCTCTCTCTCTCTCTCCATCAGGACCTCATCAGGCCTGAGGAAGGCTCTCTCTCTCTGGTTGCGGTCCCGTAGTCCAAAAATCAGCTCCTAAGTTCTAACCCTATCGTCTATTCCTTGACCTCTGAGTGAAAGGTCACGGGGTTAAGGGATAGTGGATAGGAGAATTCAAAAGGCCTTAGGAGAAGAGACTGCGGTACTTTAGAGAATCGACTGCACTTCACTATCCCACGTGTTTATGATGCTCCAGCGGACGTCCTGAATGTGCGTCTGCTGCTGTGGGGTAACCATGGAAACCACAGTTTTCTATCCAGCAGACTACAACATGGATGTTCAATAAGAACGAGGGACTGCTGTGAACTCATCTGGAGACTCTGCTCCGTGCTCTGATGCTGCTGCTTTGCTTTATGAACGTGGACAACAGAGAAACATATTCTTCAGGACCAAAGCTGGAACTGAAATAAAAAAGGAAAGTGAAACTTCTGCTCGTCCCCCTCTCCCTCCGGTCCACATTAATACTAATGATCCCAATACGTATGATTGATGGAAACATAAATCAATACAGATGTATTTATTATAAACGTTAGTCCTTAACATCTATCACTGTGTATATCACCATTCAGACATCTTTTAGAAGTTGAACAAACCCCACACAGCTCAGTGAAGACTGAAATGTTGACTTTATTTGATAATTTCAGTAAAAACTAACGTTCATATTTCTTTCCGTGAACGGCCGACTGTTGAGTGACGGCAAATGCTGCGGCTGCAATGCATTGTGGGGCAGCACTTTCTCCTCTCCTTTCGGTAAGGGAGGTCCAGTGGTTCCTAAGCTAAAGGAGGTTATAAAGGAAGTTTGAAACCTCCTTTCCTATCATCTAGAGCAGGGGTGTCAAACTCATGTTCATCTCGGGCCACATTAGCATTATGGTTGTAACTTTAAGACTATATAAAAATACATATGTAAATATTTAATATATATAAAATAATGTATTATATTACATGATTGCCTCTGCATTGGATTCATATCAGACAGGGTAATAACTTCATAATTAATTAACTACGTCTTAAAGTCTAGGGCAAAAGATGCAAGTCTCCTCAGTGAGAATGTCACACAGTTATTTAAAATAAAGTAACATTTTGGGAAAAAAGTCAGATTCTGAGAAAAAATGAATATTTTGAAGAAAAAATCTAATTTTGAGAAAAATGTAAAATTTGAGATGCATTGTGGGACATGTAGTTTATGGATGACGTGCTTCTGTAAGTCTGCATGTAACCGTATAATAAACATACTATATTCTTTGCAAGCTCTTGTGGGCCACATTAAATGAAGTTACGGGCCGGATTTGGCCCCCGGGCCTTGAGTTTGACACCCCTGATCTAGAGAATCTGCACTTATCATGGCTGCCACTGAGGGACTTCCGGGTCATTTCACTCCGTCAGGAAGGTTCCTAAGCTAAATGGACTATTCGACTTCAGCCTATGTCTTTTGTGGCTTCCTGTCAGCTCCAAGCCCATTGGTTGCTTCTGAAGACGTAGATCTTTAAGAACAACTCACACATTTGGTTGAATTTGAAAAGTCAAAGCAGTCGGTGCAGTTTGAAACCAAAGACACAGCAATGCTGAATAATGTTATATATTTAATGAAACTAGTCAAATATCCTCTGAAATCTGCTTTGCAATACCTGTTGCCAATGAGTCCAGAGAGAACAGGAGAAAGGTGCCACAGCGCCACCTACTGGTGGGTTTGAGCACATCGAGTGTTGGTGGTTTTTATTTCTTTTTTAAATTCAACAAGCATTCAAAGCTCAGTTTAATAAAACCCGATGTCTTTCACCCGAATGAAGAGCTTCACTTTAGCTTCACTTCGACATGCTGTTTGTTGTTGTGAGAAGTTTAGCCCAAAATGCAGCTTAACATTAATATTATAATTCAAATTAATACTTCCAACGCTTCTCGTGTTTAAGGATTTCATAAGGATTTTTAAAATCAAGAACTATTTTTTATTTCACAAGAATTTTGCTAAGTTTTTACTAAAATTGTTGTAATTTGGTAAAATAAAGTTTTTTATATTGAATGACGTCCTATTTGCTGTGCTTCGTTTTGTAATTAAGATTTGCGCTTATTATATATCGTTAAGGATTTGTTTTATTTAAGTTGTAAGTGATTTTGATATTATGTGATTGTGATTTCGGCTTTTTAAGAATTCTGCCCATTTTTGTATTTTGCCATTTCCCTTAAACCCACGAGACTCCTGATTTAAAGCATCCTTCCAGTTTACAAGTCTTCTGCTCCGTGTGGTCGTCAGCTATTGAGCTTGAAGTTAATAATGATTGCATGAACATTTCATAAGGTTCAATCAATGGCATACGCATCGTTCTCATTTATTAAGAGCGTTGCTTCATTTTGTGAAGAAATAATGAGCTTTTTGTCTTTATCTTATAAATGTTGTGCATTATGCATTTTTGTGTTGTATCACACATTGTTTACTATGTGACCAAAAAAACTACTTTAATAATCCAGAAAGCTCTGTGGATATTTATTCATGATTGTCTTCTTGTTGGAATATTTTCTTTAGACTCTCTTTGAATTTGCCATATAATATATAATATAATATATAATATAATATATAATATAATATATAATATAATATATGATATCATGTATAATAATTACTCTGCATGACCCCCAATATCATATTATGTATTTAATATTACAACCTCTATGGTTACAACCCAGACACTCAGTGCTGGGTCCAACCTGCTTATGTTTTGTTGTATTTATGGTAAATAATATAGTACAAATAATTACTCTGCATGATATTTGTTCAGAGAGGAGGCTGAGGAGCTGCATACTTTATATAATCTTTAGCTACCTACCTACATTACATGCCATTTGTTAGACGCTTTTATCCAAGGCGATTTACAAACATTCAGCACTGTGGCCAATCCCCACAGGAGCCATTTGGGGTGAAGCGTCTCAGGGACACAACGACATGCTGACTGCAGTGGGACTCGAACCTACCCACCTACCCACCCACCCACCCACCTTTATCATTAAAATATCTCATGTTGTTGTTTTTTCATCACAACAACTACATTGTAATCCTATTTTCTTCCCTTCTTGGCGCCAATAGGCTTCCATACAATAAACGGGATTGTGTTGTACATATTTTTCCCGCGCAGATATGACCCCGTAGTGACGCTCCTGACGTCACCACAGTGGAGAAGAACAACAACAAAGATGGCGGAGCCGACGGTCCGTGTTTCTGGGATCGTCTTGTCTTCTCTGATGTTCCAGCACGGGAACACGGACTCTGACGCGGTGAGGGAACATCCCATACTGTGCGGCTGAACCTGCTGGGAGCACGAGAAGCTTCTCTGCGAAGCTCATCTGTTCTTATTGTTGTATAACTACTTATCCATGAACCAGCCTGTCGTTTCGGCTCTGTGCGGTGTGAGCTGCTTGTGTCACTTTCAACTGTATTTATATCAAATCAAGTTTCATTTATAAACGATGTCTGGTGGAGCCACAGTGCTACATATAATACAGATAGCCTTCAGTTTACACTTTACAGCAAATACAACAGCTCAGACCCTCTGTCCTCAGACCCTCTGTCCTCAGACCCTCTGTCCTCAGACCCTCTGTCCTCTGACCCTCTGTCCTCTGACCCTCTGTCCTCAGACCCTCTATCCTTAGACCCTCTGTCCTCAGACCCTCTGTCCTCAGACCCTCTGTCCTCTGACCCTCTGTCCTCAGACCCTCTGTCCTCTGACCCTCTGTCCTCTGACCCTCTGTCCTCAGACCCTCTATCCTTAGACCCTCTGTCCTCAGACCCTCTGTCCTCAGACCCTCTGTCCTCTGACCCTCTGTCCTCAGACCCTCTATCCTTAGACCCTCTGTCCTCAGACCCTCTGTCCTTAGACCCTCTGTCCTCAGACCCTCTGTCCTCAGACCCTCTGTCCTCAGACCCTCTGTCCTCTGACCCTCTGTCCTCAGACCCTCTGTCCTCAGACCCTCTGTCCTTAGACCCTCTGTCCTCAGACCCTCTGTCCTTAGACCCTCTGTCCTCAGACCCTCTGTCCTCAGACCCTCTGTCCTCAGACCCTCTGTCATTAGACCCTCTGTCCTCAGACCCTCTGTCCTCTGACCCTCTGTCCTCAGACCCTCTGTCCTCAGACCCTCTGTCCTCTGACCCTCTGTCCTCAGACCCTCTATCCTCAGACCCTCACATCGTACAAGGAAAAATGTTAGGAAATGCATGTGTCTGTAATGAGAAGATGAATCCACGAGGATGTCAGCTAGAGTCCTGAGGAAGCCATCAGGGAAGCAGCATGACGAGACCCAAGGCAGGACCGCAGAGACGGGTTCAGCCACGACCCAAAGTCCAGGACTTAATCCAGAACTCAGGAGAGAGGATCCAGAACACAGGAGAGAGGATCCAGGACTCAGGAGAGAGGATCCAGGACACAGGACAGAGGATCCAGGACACAGGAGAGAGGATCCAGGACACAGGAGAGAGGATCCAGGACACAGGACCACAGCAAGAGGATCAGCCTCGACTCCGGGTCCCGGCGTAGAGATAGATACAAGAGAAGAACAAAGACGTGGCTGGGTTAATGGAACCAGAGAACACACAGACAGAGAGGGAGGAGGTCACTGGATACAAGTTATTCTTGATAACCCTCTAGAGCAGTGCTTCTCAAAGTGTAGTCCGCGGACCTCTGGTGGTCAGTGCGCGCCCCCTAGTGGTCCGTGGGTATATTTGTAAAATTTCACATTTGAAATAAATAAATACATTTAAGTTTGTGTGTGTGCGTGCCTGTGTGTGTGCGTGCGTGTGTGTGTGTGTGTGCGTGTGTGCGTGTGTGTGCAGGAGGGTCTGGTCCTGGGGGAGAGTCGGGTTGAAGAGCAGATCACCATCAGCGACTCTCAGGCCGACAGGATCCACATCCAGGAGATCTACCGTGAGGGACATCGGTATTAATATCGTGCAGCAGCGTCCGCACGGCGCGTTGGTGTTATCGTTATAACTGTATAAAAATAACCTCGTTCTTTATTTTCTTTATTCTGACAGACGTCCAGAAGCACATCGCCTGCTCCACGCTGAGCCAGTGAGTCCTGAGAGGTCACATGCCTTTAATATATATCTATATGTTAGTTTAATAACGTGTGTGTGTGTGTGTGTGTGTGTGTGTGTGTGTGTGTGTGTGTGTGTGTGTGTGTGTGTGTGTGTGTGTGTGTGTGTGTGTGTGTGTGTGTGTGTGTGTGTGTGTGTGTGTGTGTGTGTGTGTGTGTGTGTGTGTGTGTGTGTGTGTGTGTGTGTGTGTGTGTGTGTGTCTCTCTGTGTGTGTGTGTGTGTGTGTGTGTGTCTCTGTGTGTGTGTGTGTGCGTGTGCGTCTGTGTGTGTGTGTGTGTGTGTGTGTGTCTCTGTGTGTGTGTGTGTCTGGGTGTGTGTGTGCGTGTGTGTGTGTGTGCGTGCGTGTGCGTGTGCGTGTGTGTGTGTGTGTGTGTGTGTGTGTGTGTAGCTTCTACAGCGGTGCAGGGGAGGTGAACGCGGTCGCTGTGAAGAAGCTGCTGGCGGACAATAAGCAGGTCAGACTTTACAGTTTTAACGAAGTGTCACATCGTGTCGTCTTCTCCGTCACAAACCGGCTCAGAGTTGTAACCCTTTAATGCCGACTCTTCTGAGCTGCGAGCTGTACTCTAACGCACGTGAGCGCCCCCTGCAGGACAGCGTGCTGGGCTGGTACCGGCAGCGCAGGAACTCTGACCAGCAGCTGAGCTTCAGAGAGCGGATTGTCCACCAGTCCCTGAAGGCATCGCTGAGAAACCCCCACCTGCTGTTCCTGCTGCTGACCCCCCCACCGAGCGAGCAGCGCTGAGAGTACGCACAAGACCGAGTACTGCGCGTACATCTCACGCAACAGGTACTAGTACTGCATTATATACTACAACCAGAGATTACTAAAAAAAAAGTAATATATTACACGACCTCGTTACTCTCTACATAAAGTACCTCGTTACTCGCAGGGCGCCGCCCTACAGGCAGGGTGCGCACACTGCGGGGGGGCACCCTCAGTGTGAGCGCGCCACAATTCTGCCTCTGCGAGACTCCACTTGCCCGATTACTATGACATTAAGGAAGACATGACACGAGTCTTTCTTTGACATGCTCTGTAATCAAATCGGCTACGAGCTAAGCTACGAGCTAAGCTAACAGCTAAGCTAACAGCTAAGCTACGAGCTAAGCTAACAGCTAAGCTACGAGCTAAGCTAACAGCTAAGCTACGAGCTAAGCTAACAGCCTGTGGAACGTCCAGACACTAGTGAATGAAACCCGTTAAGACGCATTATTCTCATCATTCTTTATGAGCGCAGTGACGGTGAGGCATCTCATTACTTAATCATTCAGTATTCCATAACGTAGTGACAGAGACGGTCAAACTGAAGTGGAGACATGGCAGGAATCCTACGCTGAAGCGGGACATTGAACTGTTCACCGCGAGAGGGCGATCAAGAGAAGAGAGCGAGCGTTGAGGGACTTCACGGATGAGAAGACTCACAAAGACAGAAGCACAACAACAACAACAACAAGCAGCTATGTTTAGGTGTTTCTGTTAGTAACCGCCGGGACCCAGAGGAAGGGAAGCCCCCTGGTTTGTCCCCTGGACCCTAACCGCCATGAGACGACTCAACATCAAGTCTCCAAGACCCGACCCTGAGGTGTCTCAGCGCGCCGGCAGAGGACAGTGAGACGCCACGTACTGAGTGAGCGCTCAGCAGAACAGAGAAGAACTAACTCTCTCTCCAGAGGGCCCGTCCGCCCAGAAGGCCAGACGGGCCGTTGCCCGGGCAACAGTAGCCCGTGGATAACAGCTGCTGGCCTGGACACAGTTTGCACCTCGCCGTCACTTCCTGTCCTTTCTTCGGACCGACTCAAAGTCACGACCTCCACCGCTCGAGGGTTACCGCTGACTCGGCCGTGTTCACGCAGCGCTGCACGCGGAGACTACGTGCCCCTGCGGCGGAGACCCCTCTC
Source organism: Champsocephalus gunnari (assembly GCA_036324595.1). Taxonomy (NCBI): domain Eukaryota; kingdom Metazoa; phylum Chordata; class Actinopteri; order Perciformes; family Channichthyidae; genus Champsocephalus; species Champsocephalus gunnari. The sequence continues at coordinate 1,671,752 of CM070435.1, read as the reverse complement.
GTCTGTCAGTGCGATTATGACTGATTTAGTAACGAAGTAACGCGTCTCGGGGCAATGTTAGTAACTGTAGTGATTACTGAATTAATAAACGCGTTACCGACACAAGTAATATTATTACAGTGACGCGTTACACCCAACTCTGCAATATATACTCTAGTTTACTTCATATCTCACGCAGCAGGGGACTCTCGACAGGGGCTCGTGACTTCTCCGACCGGCCCACTTCAGTATCCGCCCCTGGGTAACACAAATTACTGTGTGTGTGTGTGTGTGTGTGTGTGTGTGTCCTCAGTGTGTTCCTGAGTGTTCCCCTGCTGGTGAACAA
>CM070435.1:1643927-1666427 GCA_036324595.1 Champsocephalus gunnari | reverse complement strand
GGGAGGGTCTCCCCCCTGAAGTGATCTGAGGTCGGGGAGGGTCTCCCCCTGAAGTGATCTGAGGGCGGGGAGGGTCTCCCCCCTGAAGTGATCTGAGGTCGGGGAGGGTCTCCCCCTGAAGTGATCTGAGCTCGGGGAGGGTCTCCCCCTGAAGTGATCTGAGGTCGGGGAGGGTCTCCCCCTGAAGTGATCTGAGCTTGGGGAGGGTCTCCCCCTGAAGTGATCTGAGCTCGGGGAGGGTCTCCCCCTGAAGTGATCTGAGGGCGGGGAGGGTCTCCCCCCTGAAGCGATCTGATATATTTTATAAGCTGTTTTGATAAAGTCGTCTTTTGTTAAAAAAATCTGTGTCAGTCTTTAATTAAATGATGAAAACACGCAGCTGTGTCTACCGTTGAAACACTTTTAAAAAAAAATACAATTAATTTGCATAATTTATATATAATTACAAATAGTACCCTCAGCCAGTGCTTCTCAAAGTGTGGTCTGTGAGCGCCCCCTAGTGGCCCGTGAGTATTAGTAATATCTCCGTGCTCGTACCTTTTCAGACGGTTTGTAATCAGTTCTAGAAAAACTGTTTATTAGATTTCAAGAAGCGCATAAAAGAAACAATGGATGTCTTTTATGTGTCCGTGCTGGACAGATCCAGATGTTAGAGAGTATTATCCACAGGGGGTCCGCGGGGTCTTAAGTATTAAAAGTAAATCAATTTAGCGAAAATTAAGGCTATTAAAAATATTAAACAGTATTTTCCAAGGTGGTACATTTTGTATCTTGTTTCCAGTAAGTGTATAAATGGTCCAGAGAGGTCGTGTTCTACAGTCTGCCTGAATGTAGTCATGGCGTAGGTGTGTCGTGTGATTCTCTGTAGTTTATTGATGGCATCCCGTTGGGTGTGAATCATCTGAACAGGACGTCGCACGCTCACTGCTTGATAGCGCGCGGAGGTCCGTTTACGCCGGTTGCTAAGCAACATCGTTATGGGGAAATGCAAGCCTGCGTCCAAATGGTTGGAAGATAAGGAGGAAGAACATCAATACTGTATATAGTCAATGTGAGGTGAAGTGTGTCGCCAAGGTAACCGGTTAGAACTCCAAGTGGAAAGGGTCCAAAGATCCAAAAATACTTAAAGTTCCAAATATACTTAAAGATCCAAAAATACTTAAAGTTCCAAAAATACCGTAAACTCCAAATATACTTAAAGATCCAAAAATATTTAAAGTTCCAAAAATACTTAAAGATCCAAAAATACTTAAAGTTCCAAATATACTTAAAGTTCCAAAAATACCGTAAACTCCAAATATACTTAAAGTTCCAAATATACTTAAAGTTCCAAAAATACCGTAAATTCCAAAAATACTTAAAGATCCAAAAATATACTTAAAGTTCCAAATATACTTAAAGTTCCAAAAATACTTAAAGTTCCAAAAATACCGTAAACTCCAAATATACTTAAAGATCCAAAAATATTTAAAGTTCCAAAAATACCGTAAATTCCAAAAATACTTAAAGATCCAAAAATACCGTAAATTCCAAATATACTTAAAGTTCCAAATATACTTAAAGTTCCAAATATACTTAAAGTTCCAAAAATACTTAAAGTTCCAAAAATACTTAAAGATCCAAAAATACTTAAAGTTCCAAATATACTTAAAGTTCCAAAAATACCGTTAATTCCAAATATACTTAAAGTTCCAAAAATACTTAAAGTTCCAAATATACTTAAAGTTCCAAAAATACCGTTAATTCCAAATATACTTAAAGTTCCAAAAATACCATAAATTCCAAAAATACTTAAAGTTCCAAATATACCGTAAATTCCAAATATACTTAAAGTTCCAAAAATACCATAAATTCCAAAAATACTTAAAGATCCAAAAATACCGTAAATTCCAAATATACTTAAAGTTCCAAAAATACTTAAAGATCCAAATATACTTTAAAGTTCCAAATATATTTAAAGTTCCAAACATACTTAAAGTTCCAAAAATTCCGTAAATTCCAAAAATACTTAAAGTTCCAAAAATACCGTAAATTCCAAATATACTTAAAGTTCCAAATATACTTAAAGATCCAAAAATATCGGAAATGGCTGGAAGTTAAGGAGGAAGGACAATCAATGCTGTATATAGTAAAAGTGAAGTGTGTCGCCAAGGTAACCGGTTAAAACTCCAAGAGGCGATGAGGTCTTAAGATGTATGGAAAGGGTCTGAAAGGTCTTCCATGTGACTTCAGGAGTCCTGCGGAGACCCCGGTCTGATATCATGCAGTCTGCTGATGACCAGAGGCTGGTTCAGACCATGCGGCCCGACGGTCACCATGTTTTAAGAGCTTTACACAAAAAGCCCACGTGAAACAATGAGCTGTAAATACAGTCCATTCACCATTTTACTATCAATAGCAATATTAAAGCCTGAGTACTGAGCGTTGAAGCTGAAGAAATTAAACCACACTTAACTTAAAAACAACATTTATTGATTTCACATTATTAATAATCCCCTCGGACGAGAAGAAACACACCGCGTTAACACATTCCACATTACTCCAGGTGTTTGCCACAGACGTGCGGGTCCTTCATGAACTCCGGGTGTTTGTGGGTGACCGACATGAAGCCTGCAGAGAAAAGACAAACACATACAATATATTTAAGGTTTTTAACTATTTGAAATCTCATCTTCAAGTTCTCAAACTTTTCCAAATTGAATCGCTTTTTTTCCTTCTTAGGATAATAATCTCGCTTTTCACTCACTTTCTATTTTTCTCAAAAGAGGAATTTCTCCTAAATATTTTACTTAAATCTAAATTAATATTCTTTGACTCAGAATAATATTAGTGTTGTCAAATTTCTCAAACAATACACACACACACTAACACGCACACACATTAACACACTGAGGACACACACACTAACACGCACACACTGAGGACACACACTGACACACATTAACACACTGAGGACACACACACTAACACGCACACACATTAACACACACATTAACACACTGAAGACACACACACACACACTGGCCTAACCCCTGTTCACGAAGCTCCGCGCGAGGAAGACGTACCCAGCGCGTGGGACTTCTTCACGGCCTTGGACACTTCCTTCTGTTTCCTGGAGCAGAGCCCTGAAACACAAAGCAGCGTTCAGTCGGAGCTCGATGTTCACGCAGGAGATATTCCAGCTCCGGCGTCTCTCACGTGTGATGTGGCGTCCGTAGATGCGCCCGGTGTACGGAGAGATGAACTGAGACAGCAGCTGGCAGGGAACACATCGGGGGTCAGCACTTTGCAAAGAAAGGGGCTTCACGAACACAATCCACTATCATCCCGTGACCTTGGAGCTCCCCTTGTTGTTCACGAATCTACATAAAGCCCTTCATGTCCCGCTTCATCCCACAGCGACAGGATGCTTGTACCGCATCGTGCCGAGTACCGCATCGTGCCGAGTACCGCCACCTTTAGACGGGAATGTTCGTACACCGCCATACTGTTGGAAAAGCGGCGAAGGATCTCGTGGAGATGTCCACAGTGGCTAAACAGATGCATTTCAAACGTTCCTCTCTCTTATATAGATATAGCAATATTTGAATAAAAAATATATTATTATTATTATTATTATTTTGAAGCGTAAGAAAATACCTCAGACATTTTTAATCATGCCACTAGATATACGAGGAGTTCAGGGCCATGGAGACATATCCACACACACACTCTACCCACACTGACACAGGCGCTTTATGTACCTGAGTGTTCTTGAAGTCTACGGTCACGTTGCAGAGCAAGCATCCTTGCTGGGGCTCTTTGTAGGGGTTTTCCATCTTAATGAGCTGGACAAAGAATATACAAATACATTAATCTAATCCTGTTATTAGTGATGTGATAATTATTCATAAATAAATACAAATTACCCACCCTGTCCTCGTTTGGTTGGACTACATTTGAGGTTGTTGTGAGACTTCTTAAACCTGCGGGAAAAGTATTGTTATTATTACATTACATCAACAACAGCTCATATGTTAGCATTAGCATTAGCAACACGTAGCTTAACTCCACATAATAAACACATATTAACGGTTAGTTTTACATGTAATGAATGCTGTATCACTATAACACTTAATACAGGTGTTATAAAGGCTCACATGTGTTTCCTTGTTGTAATACAACTGTCCTTATTCTCGTTAAACCTCTGAGGACGAGCATTTTGACCTGACACACGACCGGAAGATGTCCACCAGACGGGAACTCCGGGTTCTTGACTGAGTCAACTATTAGTTCCTACCACCTATTTAACTGTTAATTAGAGACAAATTACGCATACAAATAAAATATAAAAATAAAAATAGCATGACATTTATGGTTTTGTGTACTCGTGAATATTTAATATTACGTTTATTTTTGTATTATTTTAGGAACAGATTAAATGTTACCCCCCGTTTCAAAGATCAAAATGACAGCACAAGATAGTAATCACCCCAGAAAACGACCATCGTAATCAACATTACGTATGAATCTTCTCACTTTTAACCCACCTTTTAAAACCCTTTTGTATTTGGAATATAAACTAAAAAGGGAGATAAAATAAGCTGATGATTATATGAGTGAAATATCTAATATCTAAATATCGGCTTTACTTTGTGGGAGACTTTTCAACCGGAAACGGTATGAATGTTCCAATTGCTAACAAGTACTTCTCAGGAAGATAGGCTACAGTGACAGAAGATAAAGCAGATAACACATGTCTGCTATGTGGCGGTGACCAGCTTGGTTTATGCGTTTTCTATCGATGAATTACTACATTTGGGAAGCTGTCCCGGTTAGCGCTGCTAGCTCCGATAACCGAAGCCGGAAGTGATGCGGGGATTCCTCTCTTGCTCTGACGTTGGATTTGTTCTTCACAAATTCAAACGTGTTTCTCGCGGAGCTGTTGACGTTAAAACCAGAAGCTTCAAGCAATACAAGAAAATGCTTTTTTTGGCAGACTCTCTACGGTTTCACCGCAGTTTGAGGTGATTTAAGGTTCCAGGAGACGGAGGGAACACAGCAGAGAACAAACCGCCAGGAGTAAGACAACCGCTTTACTAGCTAACGTGTAATGGGCTTTGTTCTTGATCTAAACATTGTCTAATGTAGGTTTGAAGTATTTAATATGTACAGGTGTGTGTAGCAGAGCCTCAGCTGTGTTCCTAGTGTCGTTGTTTGTGTTTATTTGAGGTTTTATTGACATGTAGCACCAGCTGTTGTGATGAATTCTGCCGAGAAACGAGACATCAGAATCAAACGGGTCTCGTCCAGGAAGAGATCTCGCGATAGCTCACAGATGACACCTGAGAGGAAGAGAGGATCTGAGAAGTGTCCTCAGATCTGCAGGCTGAGCAGCATCATGGCAGAACAACAACAACAACAACAACAACAACCTGCTGCAGAGGTAGGACAGGTGAACAGCTGGATTATCAGCTTTAAGTGTTATTCATGTTGTTGTTTTCACATCAAAACAACAATTATGATTATTTTTTTAAATGTTGTTGTTGTTGTTGTCTGCATTTTGTAAAATGTGCACGCATTAAGTTAAGATGAAGTTTGTTTCGTTTTCTTTGTGTTGATTCCCAGCTGTTGTTGGTTGTGATGATGATGATGATGATGATGATGATGATGATGATGATGATGATGATGATGATGATGATGATGATGATGAAAGCCTTGAATCTGGTGTTCAGCTGTTCTGCAGCGACAGCGAGGATCTGTTCGGGGACTACGACAGCCTCCTGCAGGACAGCTCGCTGCTCGACAGACTGGACGACGCTGAGCAGAGCGAGAGACAGAGGGACGTCCAGAGAGACGTCCAGAGAGACTTCACCAACCTGAGGACGAAGACAGACGAAGACGTGCTCACAGACTCCATCCTGGACGCCATGGGAGAGGAAGATCTTCCTCCCAGCATGCAACAGTTCAAGGATCAGGTCCAGGAGACGAGGGTCCGTCTGCAGGGCGCGGATCAGACCTCCACGCCGCTCAGAAACACAAAGGTGGGATTATACAGAACTATCTTTGATATAAACAATGGGTTTAGAATCAGCATTCAGGCGTAAGACATTTCACTGGAGAATGTTATGAAACATAATTAAGATCAAATGTTTATACGAAGAAAGACAGAATATTTAGAGAAAAAAGTTAAGAAATTTGGAGTTGGTTTTTTTGCAGACCTCCACCCCTCTGAGGACGAAAGAGGAGAGCAGACCCCCGAGAGGAGGAGGAGGAGGAGGAGGAGGAGGAGGAGGAGGAGGACCCCCGAGGAGGAGGGGCGTGGCGGACGCTCTGAAGAGGACGCTGCTCTGTAACGCAGCCTCTCCGGCGACGGCGTCTCGCAGCGCGGCCTTGAAGGAGGCCGTCCTCTCGGAGGAGATGTCCGTCGCCATGCAGGCGCTGGAGGAAGTGTCTGAGGAGAAGACCCCCGACCTCGGGCCCTTCTTCGGGCTCCCGTCCAGAGTCAAGGAGCTGATGCTGAGGCTGAAGGGGATCCAGAGCTTATACGGTGAGATGACTACCAAGCAGTACCGTGTGACATCCTCCGCAGACTACGACAACATGACTCTCTCTTTGACTAACACCATCAGGCATCCTGCAGTACCATGTGACATCCTCCGCAGACTACGACAATCTTGGAATTTAATGAACTTGAAATACTCGTGAATGAATGTGTGACTTAAATCTCACACACTATCTAATTTTTTTATTTTATAAATAGATATATCAAATGATATCCGAGTGTTCCCCCCCTTAAATGTACCGCCCCGAAATAGAGGAGAAAGTCAGAGAACTTTATTTGTTGTTTATTTTATACATTTCTGACTTAAATAGATAAATCGGAACGTCAGAGAATTTCCATATTTCTGTTGTTTTGTCGTTATGTGTTTTATTTTCACAGATTATGCAGAAATATCTATTTCCCCATTTTATTATCAGAGAATCTTTGCTTTGAAACTGATCTAAATGCCTCGTCCGTTGCTAAGCTATTTTCTATAATGTTGTTAATATAGACGGATGGAAATGTAGACATTTTGTTTTAATCTCAGGAAATATCTATTCTTCCCCATTTTATAAACATAAATGAATTGCCTTTTAAATCAGTTGCTAAGTCATTCCCTGGTCCTTATTGTGTTGTGCGCCTCAGAGCCATTTCATAATCCTCGATGGCTTTGCTTTAAAAACGACTTAAATTGATTCCTTCAAACCAGTTCTGTGATTTATTTTCCGCCGCTGGACTCTTAAACCCCAAACTATCACTTGAACACATTGTTCTGTTTCGATGTCTCAGAGTGGCAGGAGACGTGTCTGAACCTGCCGTCCGTTCAGCGCCGGAAGAACCTGATCTACTCGCTGCCGACCAGCGGAGGGAAGACCCTGGTGGCCGAGATCCTGATGCTCCGAGAGCTGCTCTGCAGGAAGAAGGACGCTCTGTTCATCCTGCCGTACGTCTCCCTGGTGCAGGAGAAGGTAGGGAGGACAGGGGGGGGGGAACAGGGGGAGGGAGGGAGGACAGGGGGAGGGAGGGAGGACAGGAGAAGGGAGGGAGGACAGGGGGAGGGAGGGAGGACAGGAGAAGGTAACAAAAAAATCTGAAATATAATTAAATTAAATAATTTTAAAAAAAGTACGTTAAATATCTAATTTCAATTACATAAAACATGGTATAAGTAAATGTTGAAGATGTAAAGAGGAACACAACATTTTTTTAAGTAAATTAAAAATAAATATCCATGGAAATAAAAGAAAATGTAAGTCGACTTTAAGCCAAGGACACTAAAAGCCAAGGACACTAAAAGCCAAGGACACTAAAAGCCAAGGACACTAAAAGCCAAGGACACTAAAAGGGCTGATTCCAGAGTTGAAGGCTCTTCCCTGTATTTCTCTATCGGCTCCATATGGAGGACGACACGGTGTCGTCGGCACGGAAACGTTTGTTACAGTTTGGTAGAAATGATGATATTGCAGTAAATAGAAGAGGACCAGGATTAGAGCCCTGTGGGACGCCTTTCCTCTAAAAACCCTCTCTTTCCTCCCCCTTTGACCTGCTTCCTGTCTCCTCTGAAGGTGCGAGGGTTGGCAAGCTTCGGCGTGGAGCTGGACTTCCTGGTGGAGGAGTACGCCGGCAGTAAAGGAAGGTTCCCCCCCGTAAAGAGGAAAGACAGGAGGTCTCTTTACGTCGCCACGATAGAAAAAGCCCACAGCCTCGTGAACTCGCTGATCGAGAACCAGAGGATCGACGAGCTGGGGCTGGTGGTGGTGGACGAGGTGGGGAGGTTTTTTTTACGTTAATAATCCACTTTATTTCAGAAAATATCGGGTGTAATTTCCCACCAGATTCACGACTTTAATCTCAAAATGTCCTTATTTTTTCCGATGAAAAATCTTAAATATGACAATGTGTGTCTCGAGCAGCGGTTCTCACACTGTGGTCCACGGACCAGCTGAAAAAGCTAAATAAAATCCACTTTTTATCATCAAGGATTTTCGGGGGCCACCTGATATGGGACCTGCGACGCGGTAGAGGGAGAGAAGCAGCGCGTAGGACGTAGCTCAAGCAACGCAGACAGACACCGGTCACACGTGCGACAAAAGTATCAGATAGGCTTCAATTTACTTTTGATTGTCTATAATTAACTATACAAAATATCGGCGTTTTAACACTACGTATGAGGTGGTCCGCGAAAATCCTTGATAATAGATAGTGGTCCGCAGAAACAAAAGGTTTGAGAACCCCTGATCTGGAACATTATCCAATTTTTCTTTGTATTGTTTTCTCGTGAGATTGTGATTTATGTCCTAAAATGCCCCTTTTTATTCTGAAAGGATATCTACCTCGCTTTTAAGTGTTTCCTCCGTGTGTTGCAGCTTCACATGTTGGGCGACGGCAGCAGAGGAGCGATCATTGAGATGACGCTCGCTAAAGTCCTCTACACGGCCAGTAAGAGACGCTTTAATCTTCCTTATTGAACCCTTAAAAAGCTTTTAATTAACCGTCTTTTGGTTTGTATTCTCCAGAATCCACTCAGATTATCGGGATGAGCGCCACGCTGGGAAACATTAAAGACCTGCAGACGTTTTTAAGAGCGGAAAACTACAGCAATGACTTCCGGCCTGTAAGGTTTACTGCTAAATACTGATATTAATGAATATACCACCAACAGCTGTTTAATGAAGCTGGTCTGTGGTGTGTTCAGGTGCAGCTGAAGGAGTACGTTAAACTGCAAGACACCATCTATGAAGTGGACCCAAAGGAGGAAGACTGCTTCAAATTCTCTCGTCTCCTCAACTTCAAGGTATGGACAATATTCACATATTGTTTATTTTGAAACTCCGTCAGTACATATTTTTGATGCTTTTATTTTGTAACTGTCAGTACATACTGTTGATGCTTTTATTTTGAAACTCCGTCAGTACACATTTTTGATGCTTTTATTTTGAAACTCTGTTAGAACATATTTTTGATGCTTTTATTTTGTAACTGTCAGTACATACTGTTGATGCTTTTATTTTGAAACTCCGTCAGTACACATTTTTGATGCTTTTATTTTGAAACTCCGTCAGTACATATTGTTGATGGTTTTATTTTGAAACTCCGTCAGTACACATTTTTGATGGTTTTATTTTGAAACTCCGTCTGTACATATATTTGATGCTTTTATTTTGAAACTCCGTCACTACACATTGTTGATGCTTTTATTTGAAACTCCGTCAGTACGTATTGTTGATGCTTTTATTTTGTAAATCCGTCACTACACATTGTTGATGCTTTTATTTTGAAACTCCGTCACTACACATTGTTGATGCTTTTATTTTGAAACTCCGTCAGTACATATTGTTGATGCTTTTATTTCGAAACTCCGTCAGTACATATATTTGATGCTTTTATTTTGAAACTCTGTTAGAACATATTGTTGATGATTTTATTTTGAAACTCTGTCAGTACACATTTTTGATGCTTTTATTTTGAAACTCCGTCAGTACATATATTTGATGCTTTTATTTTGAAACTCCGTCACTACACATTGTTGATGCTTTTATTTTGAAACTCCGTCAGAACATATTGTTGATGCTTTTATTTTGAAACAACGTCAGTACACGTATATTGTTGATGCTTTTATTTTGAAACTCCAGTACTCCAGCTCCATGCAGAAGCTGGACCCGGACCACATCATCGCCATGGTGACCGAAGTCATCCCAAAACACTCCTGTCTGGTTTTCTGCCCCACGAAGAAGAACTGTGAGAACGTGGGAGGGCTGATCTGCAGATACCTCAGGAAGTGAGTGGGTGTATATCTATTGCCCTCATTGGTCATGTGCGCGTCCGTGTGTGTTGGGGGAGGGGCTCTGTGAGGAAGGGGTTGTGTATTTTCTAATTCTAGCCACTCGAGCCGGTTTCTTAAACGTACCTACCCCACCTTTAATACATTGTTATTATTTACATTTTTATAGTTATTTTATTAATTAATTTATATTTAAAATATGTATTGTTTATAAGCTTTTGTGATGAATATGTATAGAGAGAGAGTGAGGGGTGCAGATACCTCTAAGTGACGTGACTTTGAAAATATGCAAAAAATGTAATATGTAAAAAAAAATGTATTAATGCAAAAAGTCAAAGTACAAATGTACAATAACAAAAAATCAACGTAAAATATAAAAATAAAATAGAATACAAATATTTATATAAAGCATAGAAAGGAAAAAAGTGCAATAAAATAGAGTAAAAAGTATTATTTATACATTTTACAGTCAAAATCCCCTCTGATTGGTTCCTACCCCATCCCCTCTGATTGGTTGTTCCTCCTCTCTGATTGGTTCCTACCCCATCCCCTCTGATTGGTTGTTCCTCCTCCCTGATTGGTTCCTACCCCATCCCCTCTGATTGGTTGTTCCTCCTCTCTGATTGGTTCCTACCCCATCCCCTCTGATTGGTTGTTCCTCTTCCCTGATTGGTTCCTACCCCATCCCCTCTGATTGGTTCCTGCCCCATCCCCTCTGATTGGTTGTTCCTCCTCTCTGATTGGTTGTTCCTCCCCTCTGATTGGTTGTTCCTCCTCCCTTATTGGTTCCTACCCCATCCCCTCTGATTGGTTGTTCCTCCTCTCTGATTGGTTCCTACCCCATCCCCTCTGATTGGTTGTTCCTCCTCTCTGATTGGTTCCTACCCCATCCCCTCTGATTGGTTGTTCCTCCTCCCCGATTGCTTCCCCCTCCTCTCTAATTGGTTCCTCCTCCTCTCTGATTGGTTCCTACCCCCTCCTCTCTAATTGGTTGTTCCTCCTCTCTGATTGGTTCCTACCCCATCCCCTCTGATTGGTTCCTCCTCCTCCCTGATTGCTTCCTCCTCCTCTCTAATTGCCTCCTCCTCCTCTCTGATTGGCTCCTCAGGGACTTCCTGCTCCTCCACGAGCAGCAGAAGCTCCTCCTCCTCTCCCAGCTGGAGGAATGTGGGCGGGGCTCCGTGTGCCCGGTGCTCAGGAGGACGGTTCCTTACGGAGTGGCCTATCATCACAGCGGGCTGACGGGGGAGGAGAGGAGGCTGCTGGAGGAGGCGTACACCTGTGGGACGCTCTGCCTCCTCACCTGCACCTCCACGCTGGCTGCAGGGGTCAACCTGCCCGCTCGCAGGTAGGCAAACACAACAACAACAACAACAACAACAACAACAACAACAACAACAACAACAGCATAATAACTTCATAATAACTTCATAATGACATAGATACTTTCATCTGATAGCACCATCTGAAATATTTCCATGTGGTAAATGCCTCTAAAGTCAGGTCAGCAGCAGCAACAACAACAACAACAACAACAACAACAACAACAACAACAACTTCATGTATTCTAAATGGCATTTAAAGGGTTAAAATCCTGAAAATGATTAAATATTTTTCATTAGGACTGAAGTTGCTTTAAAGATTGAAGCCAAAAAAGTGGTGGAAAAAATATCAACAGCAATATTAACAACAACAACAACAACAACAACAATATAATGACTTCATCATGAAATACAAATAAAAGCATTTCAGTTTGTAAGACGGACACTTCAGCCTGATGACACGATGCTTTTATTCTGAAATGCTCTGAGGACAGAGTGTGAAATGTCCTTCAGTGCTGAGTCACGTCCTTTCTCTCATGATGCAGAGTCATCCTGCGCTCCCCCTACGTGGCGGCGGACTTCCTGAAGAGGAGCCAGTACAAACAGATGGTGGGCCGGGCGGGGCGGGCGGGCATCGACAGCCAAGGAGAGAGCATCCTCATCCTGCAGGAGAAAGACCGGCTCACGGTAACTTCAGCCTTACTGTGTATTTAAACTACAACTCCCAGGATGCATTTCAGCAGGAATCAGCCAACCGCAGCGCTCCATCTGCTCCGCTCGAGGCAGGAGGAAGATCACGCTCGGTGCCCTCTGAAGAATACGTGATATACCTCTGGCAGTCTTCTTCCCCTTTACAGAAGCAGCTAAGGCTCATGGGTAATGTAGTTTATAGAGCTGTGTATCAAATGGACAGATAAAGCTGATATCATATATCACATTAAAAAGCACACAGGTTTCACAGAGACTGACAGAGGTGGACGTGTGTGTGTGTGTGTGTGTGGGGGCGGGGCTTAGAGGACCTTTACACACCACCACGATGGAGGTATCTCTGCTTCCTTTGTGTGCAGTCAAAGCAACCCAGATCCCACAGTCTAGCACTGGATTGAGTAAAGCTGGACCGTTAAATAGTGTCTCCTCTAAAGCAGCATTGAAACACGTATTTAAAGCGTTGAGTACTTCCTGTTTGAGCCTTGCTTGTGTGTGTTGTAGGCGAAGACTCTGGTGAGCGCCCCGATGGAGAAGTGCTTCAGCAACCTGCTGCTGGACGAGGGCAAAGGCCTGCGCAGCCTCATCCTGTCGCTCGTCGGGCTCAATGTGAGCCTCTCTCTACTGCACCCTCAGTGATGTTACGTTATGGCCCGATTCCAAACCGGCCCCTACACACTACTCCTCGCTCACTACTCGTATACCTGTGTTAGTCTAGGAAACGTTAATTGTGTATATTTACAGACTGTTGCAAAAACCAAGCAGCTTCGAAACATCAGATTTTAAAATAAGATGTTTTGGTTTTGATTCTTTTGATTTTAATCCAAGAGACGCTGATTTGAAACCGTCGTTACCTATGGTTACGGCAGGTTCCGTTTTTACAGCCTCTGCCTGAAAGGAGGGAGCCTCGTTCAGCTGCGAGTGGGCAGGGTGTGGTTTGGAACTGGGCCTAAATATATATGTGTGTGTGTGTGTGTGTGTGTGTGTGTGTGTGTGTGTGTGTGTGTGTGTGTGTGTGTGTGTGTGTGTGTGTGTGTGTGTGTGTGTGTGTGTGTGTGTGTGTGTGGTGTGTGTGTGTGTGTGTGTGTGTGTGTGTGTGTGTGTGTGTGTGTGTGTGTGTGTGTGTGTGTGTGTGTGTGTGTGTGTGTGTGTGTGTGTGTGTGTGTGTGTGTGTGTGTGTGTGTGTGTGTGTGTGTGTGTGTGTGTGTGTGTGTGTGTGTGTGTGTGTGTGTGTGTGTGTGTGTGTGTGTGTGTGTGTGTGTGTGTGTGTGTGTGTGTGTGTGTGTGTGTGTGTGGCAGATCACCTGGTGCGTGCAGCAGCTGCAGGACTTCCTGCGCTGCACGCTGCTCTCCGTGCAGGAGGAGCATGTGTGTGCGCAGACCAGCCTGCAGGAGGCGCTGCAGCTCAGCCTCGACTTCCTGCAGGAGAACCAGCTGATCGTCAGAGAGGGAGACGCTCTGAGCGTCACCCGGCTGGGGAAGGCCACCTATAAAGGTGTGTGTGTGTGTGTGTGTGTGTGTGTGTGTGTGTGTGTGTGTGTGTGTGTGTGTGTGTGTGTGTGTGTGTGTGTGTGTGTGTGTGTGTGTGTGTGTGTGTGTGTGTGTGTGTCTCCTCAGGCTCAGTGGACCTTCTCTACAGCAGCGTTCTCTACATTGTGTGTGTGTATAATGTGTGTGTGTGTGTGTGTGTGCGCCTGTGTGTGTGCCTGTGTGCCTGTGTGTGTGTGTGTGTGTATATAATCTGTGTGTGTGTGCATGTAAACTAGACCACTTGTGTGTGTGTGTGTGTGTGTGTGTGTGTGTGTCCTCAGGCTCAGTGGACCTCCTCTACAGCAGCGTTCTCTACAGAGACCTCTCTAAGGGTCTGGAGGGTCTGATGCTCAACAGCTTCCTGCACCTGCTGTACCTCGTGACCCCGTACGCCATGACCCGCCAGGTCAAGCCTGACTGGATGCTCTACTACACACAGGTACACACACACACACACACACAGGCACACACACACACACACAGGCACACACACAGGCACACACACACACACACACAGGCACACACACACACAGGCACACACACACACACACAGGTACACACACACACACGCACACACACACACACGCACACACACACACAGGCACACACACACGCACACACACACACAGGCACACACACACACAGGCACACACACACACACAGGCACACACACACACACAGGCACACACACACACACACAGGTACACACACACACACACACACACATACACAGGTACACACACACACACAGGTACACACACACACACACATGCACGCACACAGACATACAGGCACACAGGCAGGCACTCAACGCTTCATTTGATGTGGCCCCACAAGAGCTGTGAAAGATTATAATACGTTTATTATACGGTTAAATTCCGTTTACAGAAGCAGGTTGTCCATGAACTACATGTCCCACAATGCATCTCGTTTTGTGACACTGAAGAGATTTGCAGTGATTTGCCCCAGACTTCTTTCAGGCGAAGTTATTACCCTATCCCATAACCGGCCCTTTGAGGTGTGTGTGTGTGTGTGTGTGTGTGTGTGTGTGTGTGTGTGTGTGTGTGTGTGTGTGTGTGTGTGTGTGTGTGTGTGTGTGTGTGTGTGTGTGTGTGTGTGTGTGTGTGTGTGTGTGTGTGTGTGTGTGTGTGTGTGTGTGTGTGTGTGTGTGTGTGTGTGGTGTGTGTGTGTGTGTGTGTGTGTGTGTGTGTGTGTGTGTGTGTGTGTGTGTGTGTGTGTGTGTGTGTGTGTGTGTGTGTGTGTGTGTGTGTGTGTGTGTGTGTGTGTGTGTGTGTGTGTGTGTGTGTGTGTGTGTGTGTGTGTGTGTGTGTGTGTGTGTGTGTGTGTGTGTGTGTGTGTTCCTGCTGCAGCATCAGTGTGTGATACGTCAGGTGTGTGTGTTGCAGTTCACTCTGCTGTCCGCAGCCGAGCAGAAGATGTCGGCGGCGGTCGGCGTGCCGGAGAGCTTCGTGGCCAGGAGGGCTGCGGGACAGACGGTCAGGAAGGTGAGGAGCGGCTGGGGCCCTTTCTCATTTCACTCACTCCCCTCCTCGACTCCCTTCCTCGACTCCCTTCCTCGACTCCCTTCCTCGACTCCCATCCTCGACTCCCATCCTCGACTCCCATCCTCGACTCCCCTCCTAGACTCCTATCCTCGACTCCCATCCTCGACTCCCATCCTCCACTCCCATCCTCGACTCCCATCCTCCACTCCCATCCTCGACTCCCATCCTCGACTCCCATCCTCGACTCCCATCCTCGACTCCCCTCCCATCCTCGACTCCCATCCTCGACTCACTCGACTCCTATCCTCGACTCCCATCCTCGACTCCCATCCTCGACTCCCATCCTCGACTCCCCTCCTCGACTCCCCTCCTCGACTCCCATCCTCGACTCCCCTCCTCGACTCCAATCCTCGACTCCCCTCCTCGACTCCCCTCCTCGACTGCCCTCCTCGACTCCCATCCTCGACTCCCCTCCTCGACTCCCATCCTCGACTCCCCTCCTCGACTCCCCTCCTCGACTCCCATCCTCGACTCCCCTCCTCGACTCCCATCCTCGACTCCCATCCTCGACTCCCCTACTCGACTCCCCTCCTCGACTCCTATCCTAGACTCCCCTCCTAGACTCCCATCCTCGACTCCTATCCTAGACTCCCCTTCTAGACTCCTATCCTAGACTCCCTTCCTCGACTCCCCTCCTCGACTCCCCTCCTAGACTCCCCTCCTCGACTCCCCTCCTCGACTCCCCTCCTAGACTCCCCTCCTAGACTCCTATCCTAGACTCCCCTTCTAGACTCCTATCCTAGACTCCCATCCTCGACTCCCCTCCTCGACTCCCCTCTTAGACTCCCCTCCTCGACTCCCATCCTCGACTCCCCTCCTCGACTGCCCTCCTCGACTCCCCTCCTAGACTCCTATCCTCGACTCCTATCCTAGACTCCCCTCCTCGACTCCCCTCCTCGACTCCCCTCCTAGACTCCCCTCCTCGACTCCCCTCCTAGACTCCTATCCTCGACTCCCCTCCTCGACTCCCCTCCTCGACTGTATCCAGAGAGCCTCCTCCCTCCTCTCTCCTCTCTCCTCGGTTAGAGCTCGTCCAGAGAGCCTCCTCTCTCCTCTCTCCTCTCTCCTCGGTCAGAGCTCCTCCAGAGAGCCTCCTCTCTCCTCTCTCCTCGGTTAGAGCTCCTCCAGAGAGCCTCCTCTCTCCTCTCTCCTCTCTCCTCGGTTAGAGCTCCTCCAGAGAGCCTCCTCTCTCCTCTCTCCTCGGTTAGAGCTCCTCCAGAGAGCCTCCTCTCTCCTCTCTCCTCGGTTAGAGCTCCTCCAGAGAGCCTCCTCTCTCCTCGGTTAGAGCTCCTCCAGAGAGCCTCCTCTCTCCTCTCTCCTCTCTCCTCGGTTAGAGCTCTTCCAGAGAGCCTCCTCTCTCCTCGGTTAGAGCTCCTCCAGAGAGCCTCCTCTCTCCTCTCTCCTCTCTCCTCGGTTAGAGCTCCTCCAGAGAGCCTCCTCTCTCCTCGGTTAGAGCTCCTCCAGAGAGCCTCCTCTCTCCTCTCTCCTCTCTCCTCTCTCCTCGGTTAGAGCTCCTCCAGAGAGCCTCCTCTCTCCTCTCTCCTCGGTTAGAGCTCCTCCAGAGAGCCTCCTCTCTTTGTTGTTGTTGTTTCAGAGTCCTAACATGGTGGTGTTTTTGTTGTTGTTGTCTCAGAGCGCTAACACGGAGGTGTTGTTGTTGTTGTTTCAGAGTCCTAACACGGAGGTGTTGTTGTTGTTGTTGTTGTTTCAGAGCGCTAACACGGAGGTGTTGTTGTTGTTGTTGTTTCAGAGTCCGAACGCGGAGGTGGTGTTGTTGTTGTTGTTTCAGAGTCCTAACATGGTGGTGTTTTTGTTGTTGTTGTTGTTGTTGTTTCAGAGTCCTAACATGGTGGTGTTTTTGTTGTTGTTGTTGTTGTTTCAGAGTCCGAACGCGGAGGTGGTGTTGTTGTTGTTGTTGTTTCAGAGTCCTAACATGGTGGTGTTTTTGTTGTTGTTGTTGTTGTTTCAGAGTCCGAACTCGGAGGTGGTGTTGTTGTTGTTGTTGTTGTTTCAGAGTCCTAACATGGTGGTGTTTTTGTTGTTGTTGTTGTTGTTGTTTCAGAGTCCGAACTCGGAGGTGGTGTTGTTGTTGTTGTTTCAGAGTCCTAACATGGTGGTGTTTTTGTTGTTGTTGTTGTTGTCTCAGAGCGCTAATACGGAGGTGGTGTTGTTGTTGTTGTTGTTTCAGAGTCCGAACGCGGAGGTGGTATTGTTGTTGTCTCAGAGCGCTAACACGGAGGTGTTGTTGTTGTTGTTGTCTCAGAGCGCTAACATGGAGGTGTTGTTGTTGTTGTTGTTTCAGAGCGCTAACACGGAGGTGTTGTTGTTGTTGTTTCAGAGTCCGAACGCGGAGGTGGTGTCCCGGATGTACCTGGCTCTGGTTCTCTTCTCCCTCCTGAAGGATCTGAACCTCTGGATCGTGTCGGATCGTTTCCAGATGAGTCGAGGATTCATCCAGAGTTTACTGAGCTCCTCCTCCGCCTTCTGCTCCTGCGTGCTGCACTTCACTGAGGTCACTGGATGGATACCTACTATATACTGTATACCTAATATATATCTACTGTATATCTAATGTATACCTCTACTATATATACCTACTGTATATATATATCTACTGTATACCCTGCACTTCCCTGAGGTCAGACACATCTCAAATATAACCTGACTTTTCACGAAGAATTTGAAAATGTTACTTTTTCCTCAGAACGTCGACGTTTCTCAGGATTTAAGTTTTTCCTCAGGATGTGACTTTTGTTCCGTTTGGTGTTGCGTTCAGGAGCTGGAGGAGTTCTGGCCGTTCAGAGCCCTGCTGACGGAGCTGACCCGCAGGCTGAGTTACTGCGTGACCTCTGAACTCATCCCCCTGATGGAGGTGGCCGGGGTCATGGAGGTCAGAGCAACTCTCACTGCACCCTGTTTGTCCCTCGCGCCGTCACCCTGCGTCTGTCACCACACCCTCCCTTCTGTTGTGGATGCAGTCCCTGAGCATCGGGGAAGAGGGCGATGAGAGGGGGGCTTTCCACGTGTGCCCTGTGACGGCAGCTGTGACATGCTCTCAACCCTAAATCAAGAAATGAGAAAGCTACAAATTAATAAATTACCAAAGCAGTTGGAGATTGATGTTCTGTGACTGCAGCTCGACTGCCGAGGTGCACACGCGCTCTAAAGACCCAACAGTGAGAGTTTCAGCATTACCGTACTTTTCGGACTATAAGCCGCGACTTTTTTCCCATTTTTTTTTACCGCTAACGGCCACTAGGGCACCTCCTACATCTATGGACTTTACAGGTAAAATTAACCACCTTTAACGCTATGGGCTCTAGGACCGGTCCGCGCCCGCCACCTTTAACGCTATGGGCTCTAGGACCGGTCCGCGCCCGCCACCTTTAACGCTATGGGCTCTAGGACCGGTCCGCGCCCGCCACCTTTAACACTATGGGCTCTAGGACCGGTCCGCGCCCGCCACCTTTAACGCTATGGGCTCTAGGACCGGTCCGCGCCCGCCACCTTTAACGCTATGGGCTCTAGGACCGGTCCGCGCCCGCCACCTTTAACGCTATGGGCTCTAGGACCGGTCCGCGCCCGCCACCTTTAACGCTATGGGCTCTAGGACCGGTCCGCGCCCGCCACCTTTAACGCTATGGGCTCTAGGACCGGTCCGCGCCCGCCACCTTTAACGCTATGGGCTCTAGGACCGGTCCGCGCCCGCCACCTTTAACGCTATGGGCTCTAGGACCGGTCCGCGCCCGCCACCTTTAACGCTATGGGCTCTAGGACCGGTCCGCGCCCGCCACCTTTAACGCTATGGGCTCTAGGACCGGTCCGCGCCCGCCACCTCTAACGCTATGGGCTCTAGGACCGGTCCGC
The DNA here is from genome assembly GCA_036324595.1 of Champsocephalus gunnari. NCBI lineage: Eukaryota > Metazoa > Chordata > Actinopteri > Perciformes > Channichthyidae > Champsocephalus > Champsocephalus gunnari. Next base: position 1,647,134 of record CM070435.1, on the reverse strand, counting down.
GCCCGCCACCTCTAACGCTATGGGCTCTAGGACCGGTCCGCGCCCGCCACCTTTAACGCTATGGGCTCTAGGACCGGTCCGCGCCCGCCACCTTTAACACTATGGGCTCTAGGACCGGTCCGCGCCCGCCACCTTTAACGCTATGGGCTCTAGGACCGGTCCGCGCCCGCCACCTTTAACGCTATGGGCTCTAGGACCGGTCCGCGCCCGCCACCTTTAACGCTATGGGCTCTAGGACCGGTCCGCGCCCGCCACCTTTAACGCTATGGGCTCTAGGACCGGTCCGCGCCCGCCACCTTTAACGCTATGGGCTCTAGGACCGGTCCGCGCCCGCCACCTTTAACGCTATGGGCTCTAGGACCGGTCCGCGCCCGCCACCTTTAACGCTATGGGCTCTAGGACCGGTCCGCGCCCGCCACCTTTAACGCTATGGGCTCTAGGACCGGTCCGCGCCCGCCACCTCTAACGCTATGGGCTCTAGGACCGGTCCGCGCCCGCCACCTTTAACGCTATGGGCTCTAGGACCGGTCCGCGCCCGCCACCTTTAACGCTATGGGCTCTATGACCGGTCCGCGCCCGCCACCTCTAACGCTATGGGCTCTAGGACCGGTCCGAGCCCGCCACCTTTAACACTATGGGCTCTATGACCGGTCCGAGCCCGCCACCTTTAAGCGGCGGGCTCCAGCAGGAAAAGCTGGAGGCCGGAAAAGAGCGAGACAGGTAGCGCGCCAAAGTAAAACCGAGAGACGGAACGACAGTTTAGCTGCTGCGGCTCATATGCAGGTGCGCTTTATAGTCCGGAAAGTACGGTATATTTGAGGTTGAGAATCTTTTTAAAGTCATTACAAACTAATTCTAGGAAATAGGAAAGATGTTAAGCAGGATGAAGTCTGAATAGATCTGCCGTTATGTGCAAAGAGAGAGAGAGAAAGAAATGTCCCTGAAAGCTGAAGTCTATTCTTCAGCATCAAATGTATGAACTCGAATGAGATGCAACACACTTCTCTGTAAGTCTGTTTCTGTGTGTGACCTCCAGGCGCGAGCGAAGCAGCTTTATAACGCCGGCTATAAGACGCTGACTCACCTCGCCAACGCGGACCCGGCAGTCCTCAGCGACACCTTAGACAACCTGCTCCGAAAGCAGGCCAATCAGATCGTGGCGTCCGCTAAGGTGAGAAGAAGTGGAAACTGTTTGTATTGAATCCATTGCCGTCAGTCGGCCCTCAGCTGCTCTGGAGGAACACACATGAAAGTATTGATATTACCGTTTCTGAAACGCTGCAGCGCACTCATTTCTTAGGTTAGAGGGAACATTCTGGAATCACTGGACCTATAGGAGCAGCCAGAGCGATTGGGCTCCCTCACGTCTCCATGTCTTGTCGGGAAGTCGCCTGAAAGACGTTTCAAAGTGTGAGAGCTCAAATCTTCAGATCCAAAATGTTTGTCTTGCGTTTCGACGTTGCATAACCCGGGCTTGTCGTTCAGAAATGGAAAGCTAAATATCTGCACGCCCAAAGGAGACCGTGGGTCGAACTGGTTGGAACTACGGAGAGAAAAATAATTAGAGTTTTTCCCCCGAATTTCATTTTCTTTCTGAGAATTAAAAAATGTCAAATGAACGAAAAACACAAAAGGAACTACAACAACGACTAAAGTAATCGCCTACATTCCTCAAAAGTTACGATGCAGTTAAGATCCTGAAACCCTATGAAGCTAGATGGGGTGTCAAACTCAATGTCATCGCGGGCCACATTTGCATAAAGGTTGCTCTCAAAGGGCCGGTTGTAACTATATAAATATATAATATATATAAAATAATGTATTATATTACATTATTGTCTCTGAATTGGATTAGTATCGGATAGGGTAATAACTTGGTCATTAACTAGGTCTGAAAGCAGAAGTCTCTTCAGTGTCACAAAACCAGATGCATTGTGGGACATGTAGTTTACGGGCAACCTGCTTCTGTAATTCTGCATGTCACCGTATAATAAACGTATTATATTCATTGCAAGCTCTTGCGGGGCCACATCAAATGAAGTCGCGGGCCGGATTTGGCCCCCGGGCCTCGAGTTTGACACCCCTGAGCTAGAAGATCAGACGAATCCATTTACCCCGAGCTTCTCCCCAGAGCTAGTCGGGAACTTCCCTATAAGAGGCTCCAGAGTATTTCACCAACATGGACAACAAGCGTCCAGAGACGACGTCGCACTGAAGCACCAGATATTCCTGCTCTCTCCGACGCTCTATAGATCCACATCGCCTCGTTCACTCCTGGAGTGATGGGGGGGGCTGGTGTGATGGGGGGTGCTATAGTGATGGGGGGGGCAGGAGTGAAGGGAGGGGGGCTGGTGTGATGGGGGTGGGCTGGAGTGAAGGGGGGTCTGGAGTGATGGGGGGGGCTGGAGTGAAGGGAGGGGGGCTGGAGTGAAGGGAGGGGGGGCTGGAGTAATGGGGGGGGGCTGGAGTGATGGGGGGGGCTTCTGGGCTGTACCTGGGCCCCGGAGGCGATGGCCTGCAGGTGAAAGGGGGGGAGGAGGAGGGCTGCGTCGCTCCACCTGACTTTGAAGCTGGGGAGAAGAGAGCAGAGGTCAAAGTGTGCCGGTGCTCTGTGATTGGCTGGTGGGAGATGGGGCGAGTCTGATTGGCTTAGCTTGGGGAGGGACACGCCCTTCAGTGAGTGAGGGAGAACTTGTGAATGCGAGGAGAGACCTCCCGTCTTCCCGAAAGAGCTTTTTACTGTTAAATAATAATACCGATGTGTTCCAGATGCTTCTGCGGGAGAAGGCGGCCGCCCTGCAGGAGGAGGTGGACGAGCTGCTGACGCTGCCCAGAGACCTGCCCTCGGCTCCTCCCACAGCCCTCTGACTCCTCCCACAGCCCTCTGACTCCTCCTCGGCTCCTCCTCCCACAGCCCTCTGACTCCTCCCACAGCCCTCTGACTCCTCCTCGGCTCCTCCCACATCCATCTGACTCCTCCTCGGCTCCTCCCACAGCCCTCTGACTCCTCCCACAGCCCTCTGACTCCTCCTCGGCTCCTCCCACATCCATCTGACTCCTCCTCGGCTCCTCCCACAGCCCCCTGACTCCTCCTCTGCTCCTCCCACATCCCTCTGACTCCTCCCACAGCCCCCTGACTCCTCCTCTGCTCCTCCCACAGCCCTCTGACTCCTCCTCCGCTCGTCACCGTGTCATACGTCTGGAACG
>CM070435.1:1617499-1643427 GCA_036324595.1 Champsocephalus gunnari | reverse complement strand
GGGTCTCCTAGTTTCAGACTGCTCGGTCAACAGTGGGGTGTGTGAGGATTGGGGGGATGGGGCTCTTTGGATTCTGTTCTTTGTCTTCCAGAAGACCGACCACACACACACACACAAACACCACACACACACACAAACACCACACACACACACACACACAAACACCACACACACACACACACACACACAGACAGACCACACACACATACAGACAGACCACACACATCACAAACCACACACACACACACACACCACACACACACACAACACAAACCACACACACACACAACACACGCACACACACCACAAACCACACACACACTACAAACCACACACACAACACACACATCACAAACCACACACACACACAGACAGACAGACCGACACACACCACACACACAGACAGACCACACACACACACACACACACACAACACAAACCACACACACACACACACCACAAACCATACACACACATCACAAACCACACACACACACACACACAACACAAACACAACACACGCACACACACCACAAACCACACACACACACACACTACAAACCACACACACACCACAAACCACACACACACACAGACAGACAGACACACACACACACCACAAACCATACACACACATCACAAACCACACACACACACACCACACACACACCACAAACCATACACACACATCACAAACCACACACACCACACACACACACATCACAAACCACACACACACATCACAATGCATCCCGCCCCCCACTCTGAGAGCATTAACTGGATCCAGCTGTTGGAAATACTGGGGGAACCAACACACACACACAAACACACACTCTCTCACACACACACTCTCTCTCACACACACAAACTCCTGCTGCACACTCAGAGTCTCTCACTGAGGGAAGCATAAGATCAGTGTGTGACCAGAGGGGGGGGAAGTTATTAGGCTTACTGCTGTTTACAACAGACACACACAGAGAGAGAGAGAGAGAGGAGAGAGAGAGAGAGAGAGAGAGAGACACACACACACGTTAGATTAAAAACCCTCCTCCTGCCATTCACTGCAGCTCAGGTGTGACAGAGGTGTGTGTCTGTGTGTGTGTGTGTGTCTGTCTGTGTGTCTGTCTGTGTGTGTGTGTGTGTGCGTGTGTGTGTGTGTGCATCTGTGTGTGTGTGTGCGTTTGTGCGTCTGTGTGTGCGCGTTTGTGTGTGTGTGTGTGCCTGTCTGTCTGTGTGTATGTGTGCGTCTGTGTGTGTGTGCGTGCGTCTGTGCGTCTGTGTGTGTGTGTGCATCTGTGTGTGTGTGTGCATCTGTGTGTGTGTGTGTGTAATCATATGTAACAACCCCCCTGCATTAGCACCATTCAGACGCCGCTAATGACAACAATAGCTCCCTAACAGGAGAGGGGGGGCGTTACAGAGGAATGCAGGTAGGTGTGTGTGTGTGTGTGTGTGTGTGGTGTGTGTGTGTGTGTGTGTGTGTGTAGCCTGCATTAGCGTCTGGGCTAAACACACACAGGACACACTCTCAAAACAAACCAGAGGAAGAAATTAGAGCGCAGGAAACATCACAACCTAACTGAAATATACTTGTAGCGGGCCCATAATGATAGCCCTATAGTTTAAATCTACTCCCCACACATGAACACATGGAAATGGGTTACTATTTAAAAAAATAAATGTATTTATGAATGTATGTAGGAACCTATCCATGTGATCTTTAGTGGGGGTCGACCTCAAACCCTCTAGGGGGTCCAGGGGCATGCCCCCCGGTGAGAGAGTTAGATGCATCAATCTGGTGCATTTTGAGGAGGAAATATAGAGACTAGATCTATGGAAACACCTATATGAAACAGAACTGTATACATTTCAATAATCACAAAATCATGGCCATAACCAACAACATCCCATCCGTCAACAACAACAACAACAACATACCATTTCCAATATGAAAAAAACACTGAAACTTGTTTATTTATTTCTGGTTCATTTATAGTTGTGAGTGTGTCTGTGCTCCTGAACCAGCCTCTCCCGTCTCCCTCTCCTCTTTATGATCTGTGACAGTGGCCGTGTCGGCAGGCCACATCATGTGGACAGCCAGTCACCCTGTGTGAGGCAGGCCACTTAACAGGCCAGAAGGAGGCGAGATCAGTGCAAGGGAGCGAGGGATCATTGTCCACAAGTTAATCGATCGCAGATGGCGTCGTGGTCACGGGCGAATAATAAAAAAACTAAAAAAAAACTGAAAAAAAAATGGGTCGCGAAATATACCTGGGCGGCCGTTCATATACCTGGGCGGCCGTTAATATACCTGGGCGGCCGTTAATATACCGTTAATATACCTGGGCGGCCGTTAATATACCGTTAATATACCTGGGCGGCCGTTAATATACCGTTAATATACCTGGGCGGCCGTTAATATACCTGGGCGGCCGTTAATATACCGTTAATATACCTGGGCGGCCGTTAATATACCTGGGCGGCCGTTAATATACCTGGGCGGCCGTTAATATACCTGGGCGGCCGTTAGTATACCTGGGCGGCCCCAAGTATAGTCTATGTGTGGGAAACCCTGATATGTGTTGCCTCCATTCAAAGACCTCTAACCCCTGCAGGCTTTTCTTGAATCTCCTCCAAGTTAATGTGTGTGTGTGTGTGTGTGTGTGTGTGTGTGTGTGTGTGTGTGTGTGTGTGTGTGCGTGCGCACGTACCGTCCTGTTGTTAGCGAGGTAGTGTGTGTGTGTGTGTGTGTGTGTGTGTACGTACCGTCCTGTTGTTAGCGAGGTAGTATGTGTGTGTGTGTGTGTGTGTACGTACCGTCCTGTTGTTAGCGAGGTAGTATATGTGTGTGTGTGTGTGTGTGTACGTACGTACCGTCCTGTTGTTAGCGAGGTAGGGGCTGCAGAGGTTCCCCAGGTCGGGGATCATGAAGAACGGGTAGCCGACGTACGGCGCCGCCGAGAACAAGCCGTCCTGCTGCCGCCTCAGCGCTGCGGAGCGTTCACATGGTTAGAGAGCAGCTGAACGCAGAACAGGGAACCCAGCGCGTCTCCAGCAGAACCAGTCGGGACGTAACGATACCAGAAACTCACGGCACGATAATATCGCGATAAAAACTCACGGTCTGATATTTATCGCGATATTGAAAAACAAAGAAAGAAATGTGAATGTTTTTTCTTAATTAAATAATAAATCTAATTTGTTCAGCATGTTAGTAGCATGTTTAAAATACTAAATATTACATATTTAGTATTTTAAAGTGTCAACAATATAGTAATCAGAGCCTGCAATAGAATAAATCAAGTTGTTCAAGTAACATACTCCAAACCTTCCAGTTATCAATATTCTGAAGGCGTTTACTGAAGGGTTTGTTCATATATCAGCCGTAGCCTGAATTACGAAGGGGCGGGGTCGGTATGAAGGGGCGGGGTCGGTGTGAAGGGGTGGGGGGGGGGTCGGTGTGAAGGGGTGGGGGGGGAGTCGGTGTGAAGTGGCGGGGGTCGGTGTGAAGGGGTGGGGGGGGGGTCGGTGTGAAGGGGTGGGGGTCGGTGTGAAGGGGTGGGGGGGGGGTCGGTGTGAAGGGGTGGGGGGGGGAGTCGGTGTGAAGGGGTGGGGTCGGTGTGAAGGGGTGGGGTCGGTGTGAAGGGGTGGGGGCGGGAGTCGGTGTGAAGGGGGGGGGTCGGTGTGAAGGGGTGGGGTCGGTGTGAAGGGGTGGGGGGGGGAGTCGGTGTGAAGGGGTGGGGTCGGTGTGAAGGGGTGGGGGGGGGAGTCGGTGTGAAGGGGTGGGGTCGGTGTGAAGGGGTGGGGTCGGTGTGAAGGGGTGGGGGGGGGGTCGGTGTGAAGGGGTGGGGGGGGGGTCGGTGTGAAGGGGGGGGGTGGGGTCGGTGTGAAGGGGTGGGGGGGGGTCGGTGTGAAGGGGTGGGGTCGGTGTGAAGGGGTGGGGGCGGGGTCGGTGTGAGGGGGGGTGGGGTCGGTGTGAAGGGGGGGGGGTGGGGTCGGTGTGAAGGGGTGGGGGGGGGGTCGGTGTGAAGGGGTGGGGGGGGGGTCGGTGTGAAGGGGTGGGGGGGGGGTCGGTGTGAAGGGGTGGGGGCGGGGTCGGTGTGAAGGGGTGGGTCGGTGTGAAGGGGTGGGGGCGGGGTCGGTGTGAAGGGGTGGGGGCGGGGTCGGTGTGAAGGGGTGGGTCGGTGTGAAGGGGTGGGGGCGGGGTCGGTGTGAGGGAGAGGGGGGGGCGGAGGCGGTCTGCTCTGCGCGCAGGCTTCCTCCAAGTTTACAGTCAAACAAACTGGTGGTGTGACCAATGGCCATTTACAATTATTAATACTATTACTATTGTTAGCATATATATATATATATATATATTTTGGTTGAAACTAAGCCAGAAAAAAAAATATATATATATAAAATCGATTTTTAAAAATAATATTCGATCATGGAGACTGTAGCGAATAATCGAATAATCGCTGGCATCCCGACTGCACACCATGTCCTTATTGTGATCTGTTGCTTTATGTCCACGCTGTAACCTGCTGCCGTGTTGGACAGGTCTCCCGTGAGAAAGAGATCGATGGAACCATCTCGTTCAATAAAGTTGTTTTTTTCGTTATATCGTTACATCCCTAATTCCCAGTGGAGCATTTCATATGATTATTAAGGTTCTATAAATAGCGTGCATTTACGTAACTACCACTACGGTTCTCTTGCACGACTGCGTTCCCCGCAGATAACCATTTCCTCCGGGATGAATCAGGTCTTAATAATAATTCATTATGAGAGCGCAGGTGCTCAAAGCGCTCTCCACGACACACAGCACCCAGAAGAGACATGAAGAAGAGGGGACACATGTTGATGTAGAAGAGACATGAAGAAGAGGGGACACATGTTGATGTAGAAGAGACATGAAGAAGAGGGGACACATGTTGATGTAGAAGAGACATAGAGAAGAGGGGACACATGTTGATGTAGAAGAGACATGGAGAAGAGGGGACACATGTTGATGTAGAAGAGACATGAAGAAGAGGGGACACATGTTGATGAAGAAGAGACATGGAGAAGAGGGGACACGTGTTGATGTAGAAGAGACATGAAGAAGAGGGGACACGTGTTGATGTAGAAGAGACGTGGAGAAGAGGGGACACGTGTTGATGTAGAAGAGACGTGAAGAAGAGGGGACACATGTTGATGTAGAAGAGACATGAAGAAGAGGGGACACATGTTGATGTAGAAGAGACATGAAGAAGAGGGGACACATGTTGATGTAGAAGAGACATGGAGAAGAGGGGACACATGTTGATGAAGAAGAGACATGGAGAAGAGGGGACACATGTTGATGTAGAAGAGACGTGAAGAAGAGGGGACACGTGTTGATGTAGAAGAGACGTGGAGAAGAGGGGACACGTGTTGATGTAGAAGAGACGTGAAGAAGAGGGGACACGTGTTGATGTAGAAGAGACGTGAAGAAGAGGGGACACGTGTTGATGTAGAAGAGACGTGAAGAAGAGGGGACACGTGTTGATGTAGAAGAGACGTGAAGAAGAGGGGACACGTGTTGATGTAGAAGAGACGTGAAGAAGAGGGGACACGTGTTGATGTAGAAGAGACATGAAGAAGAGGGGACACATGTTGATGTAGAAGAGACATGAAGAAGAGGGGACACATGTTGATGTAGAAGAGACATGAAGAAGAGGGGACACATGTTGATGTAGAAGAGACATGAAGAAGAGGGGACACATGTTGATGTAGAAGAGACATGAAGAGGAGGGGACACATGTTGATGTAGAAGAGACATGAGGAAGAGGGGACACATGTTGATGTAGAAGGGACATGAAGAAGAGGGGACACATGTTGATGTAGAAGAGACATGAGAAGAGGGGACACATGTTGATGTAGAAGAGACATGAAGAAGAGGGGACACATGTTGATGTAGAAGAGACATGAAGAAGAGGGGACACATGTTGATGTAGAAGAGACATGAAGAAGAGGGGACACATGTTGATGTAGAAGAGACATGGAGAAGAGGGGACACATGTTGATGTAGAAGAGACATGGAGAAGAGGGGACACATGCTGATGTAGAAGAGACATGGAGAAGAGGGGACACATGTGATGTAGAAGAGACATGGAGAAGAGGGGACACATGTTGATGTAGAAGAGACATGAAGAAGAGGGGACACATGTTGATGTAGAAGAGACATGGAGAAGAGGGGACACATGTTGATGTAGAAGAGACATGAAGAAGAGGGGACACATGTTGATGTAGAAGAGACATGGAGAAGAGGGGACACATGTGATGTAGAAGAGACATGGAGAAGAGGGGACACATGTTGATGTAGAAGAGACATGGAGAAGAGGGGACACATGTTGATGTAGAAGAGACATGAAGAAGAGGGGACACATGTTGATGTAGAAGAGACATGGAGAAGAGGGGACACATGTTGATGTAGAAGAGACATGAAGAAGAGGGGACACATGTTGATGTAGAAGAGACATGGAGAAGAGGGGACACATGTTGATGTAGAAGAGACATGAAGAAGAGGGGACACATGTTGATGTAGAAGAGACATGAAGAAGAGGGGACACATGTTGATGTAGAAGAGACATGGAGAAGAGGGGACACATGTTGATGTAGAAGAGACATGAAGAAGAGGGGACACATGTTGATGTAGAAGAGACATGGAGAAGAGGGGACACATGTTGATGTAGAAGAGACATGGAGAAGAGGGGACACATGTTGATGTAGAAGAGACATGAAGAAGAGGGGACACATGTTGATGTAGAAGAGACATGAAGAAGAGGGGACACATGTTGATGTAGAAGAGACATGGAGAAGAGGGGACACATGTTGATGTAGAAGAGACATGAAGAAGAGGGGACACATGTTGATGTAGAAGAGACATGAAGAAGAGGGGACACATGTTGATGTAGAAGAGACATGAAGAAGAGGGGGACACATGTTGATGTAGAAGAGACATGAAGAAGAGGGGACACATGTTGATGTAGAAGAGACATGAAGAAGAGGGGACACATGTTGATGTAGAAGAGACATGAGAGAAGAGGGGACACATGTTGATGTAGAAGAGACATGAGAGAAGAGGGGACACATGTTGATGTAGAAGAGACATGAAGAAGAGGGGACACATGTTGATGTAGAAGAGACATGAAGAAGAGGGGACACATGTTGATGTAGAAGAGACATGGAGAAGAGGGGACACATGTTGATGTAGAAGAGACATGAAGAAGAGGGGACACATGTTGATGTAGAAGAGACATGGAGAAGAGGGGACACATGTTGATGTAGAAGAGACATGAAGAAGAGGGGACACATGTTGATGTAGAAGAGACATGGAGAAGAGGGGACACATGTTGATGTAGAAGAGACATGGAGAAGAGGGGACACATGTTGATGTAGAAGAGACATGAAGAAGAGGGGACACATGTTGATGTAGAAGAGACATGGAGAAGAGGGGACACATGTTGATGTAGAAGGGACATGGAGAAGAGGGGACACATGTTGCTTCCCACAGACTAACAACCAAAAACACATCCAGGAAACCATTGACCTCCAAACCAAGGATGCTGCCGAGTCATGTCAGGGTTTAAGGACTCATCCCTGTATTTACTAAGAGAGGTCAAAGGTCACTCAATCTGGGTGTTGCGTAACATAAGGGTTAGCCAACGATCAGCGAAGACAAGAAGAACCGGTTAAACAGCGATTCGGACAATTATCCGTTTCAGGTTGAGACAGTTGTGTTTCCACAGAGGGAGAGGACTCTTTAAAGTAGAGACACTACATACTGATATACACCTGAACATCAGCAGGAGAGGACTCTTTAAAGTAGAGACACTACATCTGATATACACCTGAACATCAGCAGGAGAGGACTCTTTAAAGTAGAGACACTACATACTGATATACACCTGAACATCAGCAGGAGAGGACTCTTTAAAGTAGAGACACTACATACTGATATACACCTGAACATCAGCAGGAGAGGACTCTTTAAAGTAGAGACACTACATACTGATATACACCTGAACATCAGCAGGAGAGGACTCTTTAAAGTAGAGACACTACATACTGATATACACCTGAACATCAGCAGGAGAGGACTCTTTAAAGTAGAGACACTATACTGATATACACCTGAACATCAGCAGGAGAGGACTCTTTAAAGTAGAGACACTACATACTGATATACACCTGAACATCAGCAGGAGAGGACTCTTTAAAGTAGAGACACTACATACTGATATACACCTGAACATCAGCAGGAGAGGACTCTTTAAAGTAGAGACACTACATACTGATATACACCTGAACATCAGCAGGAGAGGACTCTTTAAAGTAGAGACACTACATACTGATATACACCTGAACATCAGCAGGAGAGGACTCTTTAAAGTAGAGACACTACATACTGATATACACCTGAACATCAGCAGGAGAGGACTCTTTAAAGTAGAGACACTACATACTGATATACACCTGAACATCAGCAGGAGAGGACTCTTTAAAGTAGAGACACTACATACTGATATACACCTGAACATCAGCAGGAGAGGACTCTTTAAAGTAGAGACACTACATACTGATATACACCTGAACATCAGCAGGAGAGGACTCTTTAAAGTAGAGACACTACATACTGATATACACCTGAACATCAGCAGGAGAGGACTCTTTAAAGTAGAGACACTACATACTGATATACACCTGAACATCAGCAGGAGAGGACTCTTTAAAGTAGAGACACTACATACTGATATACACCTGAACATCAGCAGGAGAGGACTCTTTAAAGTAGAGACACTACATACTGATATACACCTGAACATCAGCAGGAGAGGACTCTTTAAAGTAGAGACACTACATACTGATATACACCTGAACATCAGCAGGAGAGGACTCTTTAAAGTAGAGACACTACATACTGATATACACCTGAACATCAGCAGGAGAGGACTCTTTAAAGTAGAGACACTACATACTGATATACACCTGAACATCAGCAGGAGAGGACTCTTTAAAGTAGAGACACTACATACTGATATACACCTGAACATCAGCAGGAGAGGACTCTTTAAAGTAGAGACACTACATACTGATATACACCTGAACATCAGCAGGAGAGGACTCTTTAAAGTAGAGACACTACATACTGATATACACCTGAACATCAGCAGGAGAGGACTCTTTAAAGTAGAGACACTACATACTGATATACACCTGAACATCAGCAGGAGAGGACTCTTTAAAGTAGAGACACTACATACTGATATACACCTGAACATCAGCAGGAGAGGACTCTTTAAAGTAGAGACACTACATACTGATATACACCTGAACATCAGCAGGAGAGGACTCTTTAAAGTAGAGACACTACATACTGATATACACCTGAACATCAGCAGGAGAGGACTCTTTAAAGTAGAGACACTACATACTGATATACACCTGAACATCAGCAGGAGAGGACTCTTTAAAGTAGAGACACTACATACTGATATACACCTGAACATCAGCAGGAGAGGACTCTTTAAAGTAGAGACACTACATACTGATATACACCTGAACATCAGCAGGAGAGGACTCTTTAAAGTAGAGACACTACATACTGATATACACCTGAACATCAGCAGGAGAGGACTCTTTAAAGTAGAGACACTACATACTGATATACACCTGAACATCAGCAGGAGAGGACTCTTTAAAGTAGAGACACTACATACTGATATACACCTGAACATCAGCAGGAGAGGACTCTTTAAAGTAGAGACACTACATACTGATATACACCTGAACATCAGCAGGAGAGGACTCTTTAAAGTAGAGACACTACATACTGATATACACCTGAACATCAGCAGGAGAGGACTCTTTAAAGTAGAGACACTACATACTGATATACACCTGAACATCAGCAGGAGAGGACTCTTTAAAGTAGAGACACTACATACTGATATACACCTGAACATCAGCAGGAGAGGACTCTTTAAAGTAGAGACACTACATACTGATATACACCTGAACATCAGCAGGAGAGGACTCTTTAAAGTAGAGACACTACATACTGATATACACCTGAACATCAGCAGGAGAGGACTCTTTAAAGTAGAGACACTACATACTGATATACACCTGAACATCAGCAGGAGAGGACTCTTTAAAGTAGAGACACTACATACTGATATACACCTGAACATCAGCAGGAGAGGACTCTTTAAAGTAGAGACACTACATACTGATATACACCTGAACATCAGCAGGAGAGGACTCTTTAAAGTAGAGACACTACATACTGATATACACCTGAACATCAGCAGGAGAGGACTCTTTAAAGTAGAGACACTACATACTGATATACACCTGAACATCAGCAGGAGAGGACTCTTTAAAGTAGAGACACTACATACTGATATACACCTGAACATCAGCAGGAGAGGACTCTTTAAAGTAGAGACACTACATACTGATATACACCTGAACATCAGCAGGAGAGGACTCTTTAAAGTAGAGACACTACATACTGATATACACCTGAACATCAGCAGGAGAGGACTCTTTAAAGTAGAGACACTACATACTGATATACACCTGAACATCAGCAGGAGAGGACTCTTTAAAGTAGAGACACTACATGCTGATATACACCTGAACATCAGCAGGAGAGGACTCTTTAAAGTAGAGACACTACATACTGATATACACCTGAACATCAGCAGGAGAGCACTCTTTAAAGTAGAGACACTACATACTGATATACACCTGAACATCAGCAGGAGAGGACTCTTTAAAGTAGACACTACATACTAATATACACCTGAACATCAGCAGGAGAGGACTCTTTAAAGTAGAGACACTATACTGATATACACCTGAACATCAGCAGGAGAGGACTCTTTAAAGTAGAGACACTACATACTGATATACACCTGAACATCAGCAGGAGAGGACTCTTTAAAGTAGAGACACCACATACTGATATACACCTGAACATCAGCAGGAGAGGACTCTTTAAAGTAGAGACACTACATACTGATATACACCTGAACATCAGCAGGAGAGGACTCTTTAAAGTAGAGACACTACATACTGATATACACCTGAACATCAGCAGGAGAGGACTCTTTAAAGTAGAGACACTACATACTGATATACACCTGAACATCAGCAGGAGAGGACTCTTTAAAGTAGAGACACTACATACTGATATACACCTGAACATCAGCAGGAGAGGACTCTTTAAAGTAGAGACACTACATACTGATATACACCTGAACATCAGCAGGAGAGGACTCTTTAAAGTAGAGACACTACATACTGATATACACCTGAACATCAGCAGGAGAGGACTCTTTAAAGTAGAGACACTACATACTGATATACACCTGAACATCAGCAGGAGAGGACTCTTTAAAGTAGAGACACTACATACTGATATACACCTGAACATCAGCAGGAGAGGACTCTTTAAAGTAGAGACACTACATACTGATATACACCTGAACATCAGCAGGAGAGGACTCTTTAAAGTAGAGACACTACATACTGATATACACCTGAACATCAGCAGGAGAGGACTCTTTAAAGTAGACACTACATACTGAAACACCTGAACATCAGCAGGAGAGGACTCTTTAAAGTAGAGACACTACATACTGATATACACCTGAACATCAGCAGGAGAGGACTCTTTAAAGTAGAGACACTACATACTGATATACACCTGAACATCAGCAGGAGAGGACTCTTTAAAGTAGAGACACTACATACTGATATACACCTGAACATCAGCAGGAGAGGACTCTTTAAAGTAGAGACACTACATACTGATATACACCTGAACATCAGCAGGAGAGGACTCTTTAAAGTAGAGACACTACATACTGATATACACCTGAACATCAGCAGGAGAGGACTCTTTAAAGTAGAGACACTACATACTGATATACACCTGAACATCAGCAGGAGAGGACTCTTTAAAGTAGAGACACTACATACTGATATACACCTGAACATCAGCAGGAGAGGACTCTTTAAAGTAGAGACACTACATACTGATATACACCTGAACATCAGCAGGAGAGGACTCTTTAAAGTAGAGACACTACATACTGATATACACCTGAACATCAGCAGGAGAGGACTCTTTAAAGTAGAGACACTACATACTGATATACACCTGAATATCAGCAGGAGAGGACTCTTTAAAGTAGAGACACTACATACTGATATACACCTGAATATCAGCAGGAGAGGACTCTTTAAAGTAGAGACACTACATACTGATATACACCTGAACATCAGCAGGAGAGGACTCTTTAAAGTAGAGACACTACATACTGATATACAGCTGAACATCAGCAGGAGAGGACTCTTTAAAGTAGAGACACTACATACTGATATACACCTGAACATCAGCAGGAGAGGACTCTTTAAAGTAGAGACACTACATACTGATATACACCTGAACATCAGCAGGAGAGGACTCTTTAAAGTAGAGACACTACATACTGATATACACCTGAACATCAGCAGGAGAGGACTCTTTAAAGTAGAGACACTACATACTGATATACACCTGAACATCAGCAGGAGAGGACTCTTTAAAGTAGAGACACTACATACTGATATACACCTGAACATCAGCAGGAGAGGACTCTTTAAAGTAGAGACACTACATACTGATATACACCTGAACATCAGCAGGAGAGGACTCTTTAAAGTAGAGACGCTACATACTGATATACACCTGAACATCAGCAGGAGAGGACTCTTTAAAGTAGAGACACTACATACTGATATACACCTGAACATCAGCAGGAGAGGACTCTTTAAAGTAGAGACACTACATACTGATATACACCTGAACATCAGCAGGAGAGGACTCTTTAAAGTAGAGACACTACATACTGATATACACCTGAACATCAGCAGGAGAGGACTCTTTAAAGTAGAGACACTACATACTGATATACACCTGAACATCAGCAGGAGAGGACTCTTTAAAGTAGAGACACTACATACTGATATACACCTGAACATCAGCAGGAGAGGACTCTTTAAAGTAGAACACTACATACTGATATACACCTGAACATCAGCAGGAGAGGACTCTTTAAAGTAGAGACACTACATACTGATATACACCTGAACATCAGCAGGAGAGGACTCTTTAAAGTAGAGACACTACATACTGATATACACCTGAGCATCAGCAGGAGAGGACTCTTTAAAGTAGAGACACTACATACTGATATACACCTGAACATCAGCAGGAGAGGACTCTTTAAAGTAGAGACACTACATACTGATATACACCTGAACATCAGCAGGAGAGGACTCTTTAAAGTAGAGACACTACATACTGATATACACCTGAACATCAGCAGGAGAGGACTCTTTAAAGTAGAGACACTACATACTGATATACACCTGAACATCAGCAGGAGAGGACTCTTTAAAGTAGAGACAAATAGTGAGTAAAGTAAATTACCTTCTTCGAACAGGTGGCTGTGTCTGGCTCGGCTCTGGAGGTCAGGATTGGTTCTGGGGCGTCTGTCAGCCTAAACACACACACAGTACTTTTACTTTTAATTGCAGTACTTTTACAAAAAGCTGACAATACTTGTGCACTTTTACTTGAAGCTGTTAATAACTGTATTTATACTGGTAATACTTTTACATAAAGATGGTTTTAAAAGAGACATTTTACTGCTGATACTTCAACATGAATCTGAATATACTTGTATAAAATGTTTCATGCAGTACTTTTAATGCAGGATTTGTACTTGTTATGCAGTACTTTTGCTTTGGCGTATTGGTAATTGTACAAAAAGCTGACAATACTTGTGTACATTTACTGCAGGTAGTTTTGCATTCAGTTGATGAAACGTGTACATGAAGCTGACAATACTTAATTAAGATGTTTCATGCAGTACTTTTACTAGTTATGCAGAGCTTTTTACTTGTACTTCAGTACTTTTACTTGTTATGCAATACATGTACTTGTTATGCAGAGCCTGTTATGCAGTACTTTTAGCTCCGCTGTATCTGAGTCCTCTCTCAGGTGAACCTCTCACCTCAGAGTCGGAGCTGGACTCGGACTCGTTGACCAGAGAACTCTTCACGTCGTCCAGGTCTCTCTCCGAGGAGACGTTTCTCTTTTCCTCCTGTTCTCCCTCGTCTTTGAACGCAATCAGCTCATCGTTGGCTCCCAGATCTCCGTCTGAAGCTAACATGCTAACATTAGCTGCTAACATGCTAACATCTAACTGTCCACTAACACGGACTTAACACCTAAGTTATAAAAGAAATAACAACCCACAACACCCGAGGAACTTTACCAGAACATCCGGGTCATGCTACACCTATTTCAAGCAGTTGAATTTAGTGTGTTTGGGACTAAAAAAAACATGCTAAGCTATGATGCTAATCAATGCTACATGCGGCGTTCACAGACGACTCGGATTTGCCGCTGTTAAATTCCTGAGGTATGGGAATCCTCACAACAAGACTAGCTTTGAAAACAAGCTAACATGCTAAGCTCGTATGCTAACATGCTAAGCAGTGCTACAAGCGGCGTTCACTGACGCCTCGGTGTTTCCGTTGTTAAATTCCTGAGGTGTGGAAGTCGCTGTTTTCCAACCGAGAAAAGAGTCCATAAACAAAAGGGGGATTGAGGGGAAAGCTTCCAAAATGGTTACAAAATATAAAAAATAGTCCATAAACAGAAGGGCCTGACAGAGAAGGCTCTAAAATGTGTTTTTTTTAAATAAATAATAGTTACAATCCTCCCAGGACGGCTGACATTATCAACCCGACCGCGGTGCACTTCGCTCCGAGTGAAAAAGTTTACGTGTGTAGCTTTACTCCAGAAAAAGTAGATCCCTGTTTTGATTTAATTCCCACATCTTGAATGCAGTTTGGTTATAGAAATCCTCCCGGTTTTAAGTCGACGGTTTCGGCATTAATTCAGAAAACAAGCCTGCTGTGCGGAGGCGTGGGAAACCTTTCTGGAGAGAGAGAGGAGTGAAGGGGGAAAAGAGTGCGCGGCGACCGGAGAACAGTGAAGGGGCGACGAGGACGCGCTGACCCCGGATCAGTTTAGCAAAGCGCGCTCCCGTGGCCGCTCAAGCCCGATAGGCTGGATGAACTGATCCTGGATCAGGAACAACAGGTTGATCCCATACGAGGCACAAAGAGGAAGGAGGGAGGAGTTTACATGGTCAAAAAGGACATTTTTTAAGACCTTAAAGGAGCAGTTAGACTGTTTTTTCTAAAGTCAACTTGTACTTGTGTAATTAATCTATGGAAGAGCATTAGGGCAGCATGAAACGTTTTTGTTTTAGGATGTTACCAAGAGTAAAGAAATATAATAAAAATCAGACCTGAGATTAGAGTCAGAATTCATTCACAACATGTTTTATCGTGTGGCCCTACTCCTCTTCCGTATGCATCAGAATATAGTTTACTGCCAGGTCTGTTCAGATGTGGGAAGTAACTAAGTACATTTACTCAAGTACTGTACTTAAGTAACATGTTGAGATACTTTCCATGTTATGCTACTGTGTACTTCTACTCCACTACAGTTCAGAGGTACATGGTGTACTTTTCCTCCACTGCATGTAATCCCTTTAGTTACTTCTCAGATGAAGGATGTGAAATCTGATCAAGTGTTGAATCAGACTGTAGTTCCACCTGGAGTAAATCCACCAGCTACCCTGCAGTCTACAAAGTACTTCAGACTAGCTGCACCTCCACCAGCTACCCTGCAGTCTACAAAGTACTTCAGACTAGCTGCACCTCCACCAGCTACCCTGCAGTCTACAAAGTACTTCAGACTAGCTGCACCTCCACCAGCTACCCTGCAGTCTACAAAGTACTTCAGACTAGCTGCACCTCCACCAGCTACCCTGCAGTCTACAAAGTACATTCAGACTAGCTGCACCTCCACCAGCTACCCTGCAGTCTACAAAGTACTTCAGACTAGCTGCACCTCCACCAGCTACCCTGCAGTCTACAAAGTACTTCAGACTAGCTGCACCTCCACCAGCTACCCTGCAGTCTACAAAGTACTTCAGACTAGCTGCACCTTCTCCAGCTACCCTGCAGTCTACAAAGTACTTCAGACTAGCTGCACCTTCACAGCTACCCTGCAGTCTACAAAGTACTTCAGACTAGCTGCACTTCTCCAGCTACTGCAGTCTACAAAGTACTTCAGACTAGCTGCACTCCACCAGCTACCCTGCAGTCTACAAAGTACTTCAGACTACTGAGTACTTCTACTTTTACGAAGTTCAAGATCTGAGTACTTCTACTTTTACGAAGTTCAAGATCTGAGTACTTCTACTTTTACTCAAGTACAAGATCTGAGTACTTCTACTTTTACGAAGTTCAAGATCTGAGTACTTCTACTTTTACGAAGTTCAAGATCTGAGTACTTCTACTTTTACTCAAGAACAAGATCTGAGTACTTCTACTTTTACTCAAGTACTAGATCTGAGTACTTCTCCTTTTACTCAAGTACAATATCTGAGTACTTCTACTTTTACTCAAGCACAAGATCTGAGTACTTCTACTTTTACTCAAGTACAATATCTGAGTACTTCTACTTTTACGAAGTTCAAGATCTGAGTACTTCTACTTTTACTCAAGAACAAGATCTGAGTACTTCTACTTTTACTCAAGTACAAGATCTGAGTACTTCTCCTTTTACTCAAGTACAAGACCTGAGTACTTCTACTTTTACTCAAGTCCAAGATCTGAGTACTTCTACTTTTACTCAAGTACAAGATCTGAGTACTTCTACTTTTACTCAAGTACAAGATCTGAGTACTTCTACTTTTACTCAAGTACAAGATCTGAGTACTTCTACTTTTACTCAAGTACAAGACCTGAGTACTTCTACTTTTACTCAAGAACAAGATCTGAGTACTTCTACTTTTACTCAAGTACACGATCTGAGTACTTCTACTTTTACTCAAGTACAAGATCTGAGTACTTCTACTTTTACTCACGTACAAGATCTGAGTACTTCTACTTTTACTCAAGTACAAGACCTGAGTACTTCTACTTTTACTCAAGAACAAGATCTGAGTACTTCTACTTTTACTCAAGTACACGATCTGAGTACTTCTACTTTTACTCAAGTACAAGATCTGAGTACTTCTACTTTTACTCAAGTACAAGACCTGAGTACTTCTACTTTTACTCAAGAACAAGATCTGAGTACTTCTACTTTTACTCAAGTACACGATCTGAGTACTTCTACTTTTACTCAAGTACAAGATCTGAGTACTTCTACTTTTACTCAAGTACAAGATCTGAGTACTTCTACTTTACTCAAGCACAAGATCTGAGTACTTCTACTTTTACGAAGTTCAAGATCTGAGTACTTCTACTTTTACTCAAGTACAAGATCTGAGTACTTCTACTTTTACTCAAGTACAAGATCTGAGTACTTCTACTTTTACTCAAGTACAAGACCTGAGTACTTCTACTTTTACGAAGTTCAAGATCTGAGTACTTCTACTTTTACTCAAGCACAAGATCTGAGTACTTCTACTTTTACTCAAGTACAAGATCTGAGTACTTCTACTTTTACGAAGTTCAAGATCTGAGTACTTCTACTTTTACTCAAGTACAAGACCTGAGTACTTCTACTTTTACTCAAGTACAAGATCTGAGTACTTCTACTTTTACTCAAGCACAAGATCTGAGTACTTCTACTTTTACTCAAGTACAATATCTGAGTACTTCTACTTTTACGAAGTTCAAGATCTGAGTACTTCTACTTTTACTCAAGCACAAGATCTGAGTACTTCTACTTTTACTCAAGTACAATATCTGAGTACTTCTACTTTTACGAAGTTCAAGATCTGAGTACTTCTACTTTTACTCAAGAACAAGATCTGAGTACTTCTACTTTTACTCAAGTACAAGATCTGAGTACTTCTCCTTTTACTCAAGTACAAGACCTGAGTACTTCTCCTTTTACTCAAGTACAAGATCTGAGTACTTCTACTTTTACGAAGTTCAAGATCTGAGTACTTCTACTTTTACTCAAGCACAAGATCTGAGTACTTCTACTTTTACTCAAGTACAATATCTGAGTACTTCTACTTTTACGAAGTTCAAGATCTGAGTACTTCTACTTTTACTCAAGAACAAGATCTGAGTACTTCTACTTTTACTCAAGTACAAGATCTGAGTACTTCTCCTTTTACTCAAGTACAAGACCTGAGTACTTCTACTTTTACTCAAGTACAAGATCTGAGTACTTCTACTTTTACTCAAGTACAAGATCTGAGTACTTCTACTTTTACTCAAGTACAAGATCTGAGTACTTCTACTTTTACTCAAGTACAAGATCTGAGTACTTCTACTTTTACTCAAGTACAAGATCTGAGTACTTCTCCTTTTACTCAAGTACACGATCTGAGTACTTCTACTTTTACTCACGTACAAGATCTGAGTACTTCTACTTTTACTCAAGTACAAGACCTGAGTACTTCTACTTTTACTCAAGAACAAGATCTGAGTACTTCTACTTTTACTCAAGTACACGATCTGAGTACTTCTACTTTTACTCAAGTACAAGATCTGAGTACTTCTACTTTTACTCAAGTACAAGATCTGAGTACTTCTACTTTTACTCAAGTACAAGACCTGAGTACTTCTACTTTTACTCAAGAACAAGATCTGAGTACTTCTACTTTTACTCAAGTACAAGATCTGAGTACTTCTACTTTTACTCAAGTACAAGATCTGAGTACTTCTACTTTTACTCAAGAACAAGATCTGAGTACTTCTACTTTTACTCAAGTACAAGATCTGAGTACTTCTACTTTTACGAAGTTCAAGATCTGAGTACTTCTACTTTTACTCAAGTACAAGATCTGAGTACTTCTACTTTTACTCAAGAACAAGACCTGAGTACTTCTACTTTTACTCAAGTACAAGATCTGAGTACTTCTACTTTTACTCAAGAACAAGATCTGAGTACTTCTACTTTTACTCAAGAACAAGATCTGAGTACTTCTACTTTTACTCAAGTTCAAGATCTGAGTACTTCTACTTTTACTCAAGTACAAGATCTGAGTACTTCTACTTTTACTCAAGTACAAGATCTGAGTACTTCTACTTTTACTCAAGTACAAGACCTGAGTACTTCTACTTTTACTCAAGTACAAGATCTGAGTACTTCTACTTTTACTCAAGTACAAGATCTGAGTACTTCTACTTTTACTCAAGAACAAGATCTGAGTACTTCTACTTTTACTCAAGTACAAGATCTGAGTACTTCTACTTTTACTCAAGTACAAGATCTGAGTACTTCTACTTTTACTCAAGAACAAGATCTGAGTACTTCTACTTTTACTCAAGAACAAGATCTGAGTACTTCTCCTTTTACTCAAGTACACGATCTGAGTACTTCTACTTTTACTCACGTACAAGATCTGAGTACTTCTACTTTTACTCAAGTACAAGACCTGAGTACTTCTACTTTTACTCAAGAACAAGATCTGAGTACTTCTACTTTTACTCAAGTACACGATCTGAGTACTTCTACTTTTACTCAAGTACAAGATCTGAGTACTTCTACTCTTACTCACGTACAAGATCTGAGTACTTCTACTTTTACTCAAGTACAAGACCTGAGTACTTCTACTTTTACTCAAGAACAAGATCTGAGTACTTCTACTTTTACTCAAGTACAAGATCTGAGTACTTCTACTTTTACTCAAGTACAAGACCCTGAGTACTTCCACTTTTACTCAAGTACAAGATCTGAGTACTTCTACTTTTACTCAAGGACAAGATCTGAGTACTTCTACTTTTACGAAGTTCAAGATCTAAGTACTTCTACTTTTACTCAAGTACAAGACCTGAGTACTTCTACTTTTACTCAAGTACAAGATCTGAGTACTTCTACTTTTACTCAAGGACAAGATCTGAGTACTTCTACTTTTACTCAAGTACAAGATCTGAGTACTTCTACTTTTACTCAAGTACAAGATCTGAGTACTTCTACTTTTACTCAAGTACAAGATCTGAGTACTTCTACTTTTACTCAAGAACAAGATCTGAGTACTTCTACTTTTACTCAAGTACAAGATCTGAGTACTTCTACTTTTACTCAAGTACAAGATCTGAGTACTTCTACTTTTACTCAAGTACAAGATCTGAGTACTTCTACTTTTACTCAAGTACAAGATCTGAGTACTTCTACTTTTACTCAAGTACAAGATCTGAGTACTTCTACTTTTACTCAAGTACAAGATCTGAGTACTTCTACTTTTACTCAAGTACAAGATCTGAGTACTTCTACTTTTACTCAAGTACAAGACCTGAGTACTTCTACTTTAACTCAAGAACAAGATCTGAGTACTTCTACTTTTACTCAAGTACAAGATCTGAGTACTTCTACTTTTACTCAAGTACAAGATCTGAGTACTTCTACTTTTACTCAAGTACAAGATCTGAGTACTTCTACTTTTACTCAAGAACAAGACCTGAGTACTTCTACTTTTACTCAAGTACAAGATCTGAGTACTTCTACTTTTACTCAAGTACAAGATCTGAGTACTTCTACTTTTACTCAAGGACAAGATCTGAGTACTTCTACTTTTACGAAGTTCAAGATCTAAGTACTTCTACTTTTACTCAAGTACAAGACCTGAGTACTTCTACTTTTACTCAAGAACAAGACCTGAGTACTTCTACTTTTACTCAAGGACAAGATCTGAGTACTTCTACTTTTACTCAAGAACAAGACCTGAGTACTTCTACTTTTACTCAAGTACAAGATCTGAGTACTTCTACTTTTACTCAAGTACAAGATCTGAGTACTTCTACTTTTACTCAAGTACAAGATCTGAGTACTTCTACTTTTACTCAAGTACAAGACCTGAGTACTTCTACTTTTACTCAAGAACAAGACCTGAGTACTTCTACTTTTACTCAAGGACAAGATCTGAGTACTTCTACTTTTACTCAAGAACAAGATCTGAGTACTTCTACTTTTACTCAAGTACAAGATCTGAGTACTTCTACTTTTACTCAAGAACAAGATCTGAGTACTTCTACTTTTACTCAAGAACAAGATCTGAGTACTTCTACTTTTACTCAAGTACAAGATCTGAGTACTTCTACTTTTACTCAAGTACAAGATCTGAGTACTTCTACTTTTACTCAAGTACAAGATCTGAGTACTTCTACTTTTACTCAAGAACAAGATCTGAGTACTTCTACTTGAGTAACATTTTGAATGCAGGACTTTTACTTGTAATAGAGTATTCCTACACTCTAGTACTTCTCCTTTAACTCAAGTACACGGTCTGAGTACTTCTCCCTCCTCTGGGTCTGGTTACACCAGGCTTTGGTGTATGGTGCTGCACACATGGACATAAGTTGTAAGAAAAGTAAAGAATACAACGATTATAAAAAGGAAATAGCTTGAGCTTCGAACCAGACTGAGAGTAAACAGTGAAGCTGCTCATTATGCAGAATGAGTACATGTACACTCACATGTGTACACGTTTAAGAATAACTGTTCTCACGTGTACTTCTTGTGTTTTTACTGCAGGTCGGCTACAGGTCAGAGCCACGAGCAGCTGTATAACCCCGGAGAGGAAACATGTGCTGCGTCCATCAGCACTGCAGGACTTTACACATAAAACCTGAACTCTGCAGAGCTGAGAGAGACCGGCACGCTGCAATGCATTGTGGGTAGTATCGACGCTGCGGGAGAAGAACACGAGGAATACAACAAGATGATGACTCTTTCTGATTCGTTTATTTACAATATGTCTCCGAGTCTGGTGTGGCGGTGAGGCAGCGTGGGATCATGGGAGTTGTAGTCTTGAGAATTCCTCCCTGAGTATAAATAAAGTACTTTGCCTCTGAGACGCAGCAGAGTACAAAGTCAGAACATGAAGTAGTACAGATCAATAAAACAATAATAAAACAAATGTTGTCTAATTATAATTGTCCTTATTACATTTCATGTTAAAAGCGGGAGGCGTAGTGGGTTAGAGCAGGGTTTTTCAAAGTGGGGGCCCCGACCCTCCGGGGGCCGCCAGGGGGCGCCAGAGGCGTCACTAAAGGTTTGAGCTAAACAGGATTTTTTCTTTTTTTTAAAGTTTCATTTTTTTAAACTTTTGTTTAGATGTTATTAATAACTGCATATCTTTCAATCTATGTGTCTTTTGATGCCAATCTTTTCATATGTTTTGTTTTTGAATCACACGACCGCCCTTCAAGCCAATCAGAATCGAGCTGCCGCTACTGAGAGTGAAAATCTGCTCAGCTTTTGGAGCAAGTGAGAGCTAGTGAATGTTCCGGACTGGATCTGGCCCTTCCTACATCCAGGACCTGGTTAAACCGTGCACCCCGGCACGTGCACTCCGCTCTGCATCAGCCAATCGGCTCGCTGCACCCTCGCTGCGAGGGGGACCCAAGTTCCCATCAGCAGGAACACGTGGGTTTGCTGTCCTGGCTCCAAGATGGTGGAATGAGCTCCCATTGACATCAGGACAGCAGAACGCTCACACACCTTCCAGACTGACACTCATCTCTCTCGACTCCACCTCGAGGATAGAACTACTAACAAAGCACTTATATACTAACAAAGGACTTATAGACTAACAAAGCACTTATATACTAACAAAGCACTTATATACTAACAAAGGACTTATAGACTAACAAAGCACTTATATACTAACAAAGCACTTATAGACTAACAAAGCACTTATATACTAACAAAGCACTTATATACTAACAAAGCTCTTATATACTAACAAAGCACTTATAGACTAACAAAGCTCTTATATACTAACAAAGCTCTTATAGACTAACAAAGCACTTATATACTAACAAAGCTCTTATATACTAACAAAGCACTTATAGACTAACAAAGCACTTATATACTAATAAAGGACTTATAGACTAACAAAGGACTTATAGACTAACAAAGCACTTATATACTAACAAAGCACTTATAGACTAACAAAGCACTTATAGACTAACAAAGCACTTATATACTAACAAAGCACTTATATACTAACAAAGCTCTTATATACTAACAAAGCACTTATAGACTAACAAAGCTCTTATATACTAACAAAGCTCTTATAGACTAACAAAGCACTTATATACTAACAAAGCTCTTATATACTAACAAAGCACTTATAGACTAACAAAGCACTTATATACTAACAAAGCACTTATATACTAACAAAGCTCTTATATACTAACAAAGCACTTATAGACTAACAAAGCACTTATATACTAACAAAGCTCTTATAGACTAACAAAGCACTTATATACTAACAAAGCTCTTATATACTAACAAAGCACTTATATACTAACAAAGCTCTTATATACTAACAAAGCTCTCATATACTAACAAAGGGCTGGCTCCTCTAAAGCCAGCTGAGCAGCACTTGAAATGCTTGGCTCTAAGAAACCTGATGTACTTTATGATTCTGTTTTCTTCAAGGTTGTGTCTTCCTGGTCGAATGCACTTATTGTGAGTCGCGTTGGATAAAAGCCTCAGCTAAATGCAATGTAATGTTTCGCTCTGCAGCTGGACGAGAGCACGGATGTAGCAAATGTCGCAGAATTGCTTGCATACATCAGATTTATTTCAGAAGACAACTTTGTTGAGGAGATATTTTGCAAAGCACTGGAAGGAAGGACCACAGGAAGAGACATGTCCAAGTTTTAGATGAGTACATCCTCTCAGACGGACTTGGCTGGCCTCGTTGTGTGGGTGTGTGCTCAGATGGGGCAGCGGGGCTGTGACCGGCAAAGAAAGCGGAGTGGCAGCTTCGATCCGGCAGAAGGCCCCACATGTAGTGGCATCACACGCATGCTCCATCGGGAGGCACTTGTACACATCATTTAAAAAAAAATGCGACAGGGGGGTCCCCGCTAGAGGATAATGCTATATGGGGTCCGTGGCATGGCAACGTTTGGGAACCCCTGGGTTAGAGCGTTGGTGTTCGGAGCAGGGGGGGGGGCACAGGTTCAAACCCCACTGCAGTCAGCATGTCGTTGTGTCCCTGAGTCGCTTCACCCCAAAGTGCTCCTGTGGGGGTTGTAAGTCGCTTTGGATAAAAGCGTCTAACAAGTAACATGTAATGTAAAAACAACAACAAAACACATGCAATATACAAACTGAGACAAGTGTGCTTAGGAGACGGCAGGGGAGGATGTGTAAATCGTTTTCTGAATGGATATTTTGAATTGTCGTTGTTGTATGTATTTTTGTTATCTGTTATATCTCTAGCTTAACTAGAGGGGTGGTGCAATGTATGTTACTTTGATGTACTGTATGCTAAATCAACCATTGTCCCGAAGTATACTTTTACCTGATGTACTCGCTGGAATATGGTCTGTGTCGTCACACCTGATATTACAAATAAAGTTACAAAAAACGTTTGATCTCCACATCTTGAAGATCAAAAGCAAACTGAATCTATACATCGAACGCCCTCGCCGTAGCGTGGCGGCGAAAATGAATATGCTAATTTGATTGAGCCTTTTATCTCCTGTTTCATTTGCTGATAACAATGTACATTTCCACGCTGTGGCACAAATCTCTGCTTTCTGATATCAAAATCATAATCACTAAAAAAAAATCTGAATGGCGATGGAATCTAACAGGCTAAGCTAACTTCGTCAAAACTCACAGCAACTTCACAACAGACAGTCTGTGTAGCCTACATGTTTATTCTTATCCAGTTTCTGAACATATACGAGGAGCTGTGAGTAGTGCTGCGACTTATGACAGCAGCTACAGTGAACTACTACAAAGTTCAAACATTTATTTCATTTACTAAACTAAAGTAACCAAACAGTCCCTGAGCTGACTGAGCCTACATCCCTAAAGCGTTGCTGAAAGGCAGAGTGTAGAGTAGACTATACGCATTACACTGTTACACACCTACGATACAGTATACACACTGTAGTGACTGTACAGTCAGAGTGTACTGTACTGTCTGTACACCATGTCTTTTCTACAACTCTACATGTGTACATTATAATAATAATAATAATAATAATAATGCATTTTATTTATTATTATTATACAGTACATACTACATACATAGTGATGTACATACATACTGTTAGAAATTCAAATCAATGTTGATATGGCGTCATTTTGAATTAAATACACTATTTAATTTAAATCAGTTTTATTCTGAAAAAACCGGAAGTTCACACTATTAACTTAATACTTTTATTCTGAAAATTCTTCACTTCCGGTTATCATTAGCATGTGGCGAAATGCTACGTTTTCAAACCGTGAATCGAAGGTGAAATGACACGTGATGTTGTACACTGAGCACACTGGGATTAGCACTAATTTATTGACGCTGAATAACGTTTATCAGGGAATGTTTAAATAACCACAGACACCAGAATATACGTAAGTGCTAGTTGTTTTGCGAGTCCAAGTACCGGTTCCCGACGTTCCGGTTTTAACCGGACTTGAACCGAAACTTTTTACAAGTCCAGTACCGGTTCGGCTTGCCGGTACGCAGCACTAGCTGTGAGCTCTGTGTGCTAACAGCTAACGGCTAAAAGATACCAGATAACAAACATCTTACAGCTAACAGATAACATATTACAGATCACAGATAATAGCTAACTAACAGCTTGGCTAACATCTAACAGATTACAGCTAACAGTTTACAGCTAACATCTAACAGTTTACTGTAAACTGTTAGCTGTAGGCTAATCTGTTAGCTGTTAGCTATACACTGTTATGTGTTGGCTGTAACTTTACAGCCAACACCAGTTTACAGCTAACAGTTTACAGCTTACAGCTAACAGTTTACAGCTAACAGCTATCAGCTAACAGTTTACAGCTAACAGTTTACAGCTAACAGCTATCAGCTAACAGTATACAGCTAACAGCT